>JAADVZ010000526.1:0-21609 GCA_023335925.1 Pythium phragmitis
CCAGAGCTATAGATCTCTTTCACCCACCTAGTAGACCAGCCGCCACTCGCTGGGTTCGTACTTCTGGACAAACGTCGTCTTCGCTGGACCTGCACGTATTGCGGAGCCTCCAGTTTGTGTGAAGCACCTCCACTGCGGAGGTGTTTACCACGAATCGTCAAGTCAAGTTTTCAGCCCTCAAGTGCAATCATGAATCATCATCATCAAGTTTATCCACGTGGGAGAATCCACTGACAGATTTACTGTACCATGTTGTCTTCCCGCTATGTGTACTTCCAACCCAATGCTCGCCCTTCAGTGGAATGTCCAACGGACGTAACTCTGTACAGGAAAAGACCACGATGTTCTCTGTTGACGAGAGGGCAGCATGCGGTGGAGGTTAGTGACATGAGGTGAGGGTACGCGCCATTACCTCAAAGGTGCATGTTCATTGGCCTCCGAATCGGGGTCCGATTGGCAAAAACAAACAGAAGCAGTTGACGGCGCTTATGAAAACGTTGGGCGAGCCTTTGATCGAATCAAGCACGTTTCACTGGGGAAGAGATACAGTTTGTCCCGCCTCGAAGCACCGCCCTGACATATTGATCTTGGCAGTTTCTATTGCTTCAGATCAGAACTGAGAGGTTTAGTGCCAAATGCACACGTTGATCTGTATCGGGCCAAAGGGAATGAGTACAGAACGTGGCAGTGAACGGGCGCTTCCACGACTGCACGCTGCAGTTGTGCATTTCTACGCGAACCAAGGCAATGGCCGTTGCACTCTTGGTCCCAAAGATGCTCGAAACAACAAGGTTCCAGCCGAAACGAAAAGGTTTGAGAACAATTTTACCCCTCAACTCGTCACATCGTCGCTCCTCCGGTAATTGAAATTTTATCCTGGAGTTCTTCTGACTTTGAACAGCACTTCGTTCCCCCCAACAAAACAACATCAAACCCGCGTTTTCTAAAACTCAGGCAGCGACGAGTGGCGGGGTAAATGTATTTTTTATTATTATATAATAACTTCAACGACTCTTTTCGCAGGCGAAATGGGTCGATCAACTGGATTACGATACCGCCGAACGACCAAACAAACGAACGAATCTCGTCTCCCATGTCGCCGATCCGATCGGAATTAGTATTGGAAAGGAATGACAAGTTCCCCAAATACTATTCTGGACATCCGAGAGAGCTGCACGGCTGGAGCATGTGTACAAAAGTCGCCAGACAATTGGGTTCAGCAACGCGACGATTCGTGAGTCCCAATCGCGGTGAATATAGGTCTCCGCTGCACGAAGCCCCTTCTTACGCGTGGTAGAATGGCGGCTGTCGAACCGAATGAGCAGCTTTACAAGTACAACGTGGCGTCGAAGAAGGACAGATCTTGCAGAGCATCTACCGCCCGATCCAACTGTCTTGCAACACGTTTGAGACGAACTCTCCCTCGCATTGTTTTCCGTCGCCATGCAGTATTGATAATGGCCACAAATAATACTACCCATAATATCCGCTAATATTACGCTCATCTCACGAGCGGCAGAGAATGACCACCATGCATGTGGCGGAGAATAAATCTCACGTCAGTCTCTGTATCATATTTCACAGTTTCTTTTTCTTTCGAAATCATCTGCTTTTGCAATTCTCTTCTTCTTGTTTGGAAATTTACTTTTCAGCGCGCGGAAAGCTAACCGAAACTTTTCCGGTCTGTCTGTCGTTGTGTGCGTGATACAGTGAGTGTCGTCCCCTCTCGAGTCGGTCGCGACGCACAAAGAACCAAAGGCGAAGAAGCCTCGGCCGTTTCTTCTCTTCCTCTGCGGGTGTGGGTGCTGCTGCAGGAGGGAGCGACGATGGAGGACGTCGGCATCGACCGCAAGATCGTGATCGTCGGCGCCACGGACGTTGGCAAGACCTCGATCACCATGCGCTACTGCCACGGCTCGTTCACGACGCCCACCTCTGCGACCATCGGTGCCTCGTTTCTCCAGAAGCGGATCGCCGTCGGCCCGCAGCGCCGCAAGATGACGCTCCAAATTTGGGACACCGCCGGCCAAGAACGATTCCGGTCCATGGCGCCCATGTACTACCGCAACGCCAAGGCCGCGATCCTCGTATTTGACGTCACGAACGCTGCGACCTTTGAGAAAATCAAAGAATGGCTCCACGGTAACGATTTTCTTTTGCCCGTGCCCAGTGGTTATCCACGATGGAAGTCGAAAGGAGCTCGTTGTGTCTTCTTCCTTCTCCATAATCCACGTACACGCGTAGAAGGATGCTGACGTTCCTCTGTATGCGATATGGCACCACAGATCTGCGACAACACGTCGCACCCGACATTGTGCTCGCGGTCGTCGGCAACAAGTGCGACTGCGCGACGAGCTTCGAGTTTGCAGCGGCAATGCAGTTCGCGCAGGAGATTGGCGCCATGGTCTTCCGCACGAGCGCCAAGACAGGCGAAGGCGTGACCACCGTGTTTGAATCCGTCGGCGAAGAGCTACTGAAAAAGCATGAAGTCGAACTGAAGAGCCGACTCCGCGAGACGTCGGCCATGGAAAACGGCGCCCGACGCACGGTCTCGCGACTCGACCACGACCACATTAACATCTCGCGGGAACCGTCCCGTGGCGGCTCGAAATGCTGCTGATGAAGGAAAGCAAGGAGAACGTGGGAAGAAAGACACCCGCCGGTCCGTGCACAAGACGCGCATTTTTTTCTTTTACAACTTAGTAGCAGCTTTAGAGGAGGCAGACGAGGAGGGCAAGCCATTCCTGAGATGCGGAATGGAGCGAACGAGTCCGACGCGACGTGGGGGAGCGTTGCGTCGGGTGAAGGGCCGAGTGTATCGTAGGGATTGGAGTATTTTTTTTCTTTTCATATAGCAATTGGATTTTGGGCAAATTGTGTCGCCACGGTCTCATGAGACCCTCACATCTGCTGAGCCTCGAATGAGAGGACGCTGAACGACGTGAGACCAACGCAAGGGCATATCTTTTTTTTGTTTGTTTGTATTTCATGTCTCTCCCTCCATTACGACTCGGCAAATTGAAAACGCGTCTCCACCCTCCCGTTCTTCCATCGTCGCCGGCCACCTGGAGACGAGAAGAGTGGAGAATGCAGCCGTCAAGCAACTTTGCATTTGGGCTGGACAACGAGCGGCAGCCAAGAAGCACGCAAAGCACGGACTCCTTTTACTGGCTGGTGTTCTGCAATAATGTGTTGATCTTCTCGATCTTGGTCTGGAGCGACAAGTCGATGAAGTAGTTGCCGATCTGGACCTTGAGGCCGCCGAGAATCTCCGGGTCCACGACAGTCTCGAGCAGGAGCACCTCGTTCTTCTGGATGCGGCTGCCGAGCGCCTTCTTGACCTGGTCGAGCTGCGCCTTCGAGAGCGGATCAGCCGACGTCACCTTGGCCTGGACCTCGCCACGGTACGCGGCCATGAGCTGCTTGAACGACGAGATCACACCGAGCGTCTCCGGGAGACGTCCGTTCTCAGCGAGCACCTCAAAGAGACCAGCGACCGGCTTGGAGAACTTGCCCTTCTCCATGACCTTGGAGATGTCTTCCTTCTTGGAGGCACGCGCAATGGTCGGGTCCTTGAGGAACGACGCAAAGTGGGGCTCCTTCTCGATCGTCGCCTCGAGACCGAGCAGCTCCTGCTCGACCTTGTCGAGCGTCTTCTGCTTGGACGCAACCGAGTAGAGCGCGTTCGCGTAACGCGCGTGGATACCGAAGAGCTGCAGCTTGGGCTGCGTCATTTCGCCGAAGCCGCCGAGTTCAGCGATCTCGGGCGCCTTGGCGGCGAACGCACGCGCGTTGGCCGGCGCAGCGCCCTGGCGGCACACGTTCTTGATCGACGACGAAAGCATATCTATGCGAGAGATAACAAAACCGACTGATGAGACCCCACAATCACACACGAAGATGGCTACTATCGCGCGCAGATTTGGACAACTTCCAGCGGGAATCTTCCAACGATTAGCACAACGACGGGTAGAGCTGAACAGCGTCTACATGCCCAGTACAAAATCGTATCCCCCGGAGCCCATCCAGGCCACGTATGTGGCCGCGACGCGGACGACTTTTTGCATTTCTGTTGCGCTTACCTGTCGAATAGCTGGCGGAGCTCGTGACTGGCCCAAGACACCAAAGCGGGCGGTGGGGAGGCGAGCAGGAGGAGGGGAGGCACACGCTTGCGGACGGGAGGCGATACCGAGGTTTTATGCAATAGCAGAGGTTAAACCTCAACAGCCTGCCAACAAACATACAAACCGGAAACTAACGATAACTGATATGTAACACTAACGTTCGTTGCGCGCTGATCCTAACAATTCCAAGGTTTCTATTTTCGCCGTTTCTTCGTCGTTTTCTTGGGCAGATCATGGAGCTTGACGACCATGTTGACCGCCGGGACGTGGCCCATGGGGGGCTCCAGGGGCACTCCCTCGAGACGCAGACTGTCACCGCTGGTGGTGCTCAGCGTCGCGTGGATCGTCCACTTGTCCATGAACCGATTGAATGATTGCGCCGTGCCCTGGAGATCCATGGAGCGATGGGTAAACACTGGTGGCTCCGTGGTAGCAGTTGGTGGCGCTTCGCTCTTGCGCGGCTTGGGCTCAGCCGCTGCAAACTCGGCGCGCATGGCGTCATCAAATATAGCAAACAGTGCGTCGCTATCGGCCTCGGCGATCGCGCCGTCACGTTCCATGTCCTGGAGCACGTCCGCGAGCGCGCGCCCCAGCAGCGTCGGGCGGTACTCCTCCATGTGTGGCAGAGGTCACACTGGTTGTTCCACAAAGATTGTCCCAATGTCACTCAAGTGGGGATTCTTGCACTCGTACTTTAGCGGAGAATGCCATCACCAGTCAAATACCAGTGCAACATTGGCAATAATCCACCATGGCGATCCGCGAGGAGCACGACTTTCTGAGTGAGAGCGAGCGCGCGTTCCTGTTCCACAGCATCCATGACAAGCCCCACGTCCGCGCCGACGGCCGCGAGCTCATGCAGCAGCGCAAGGTACGCTCGAAATCGCGGCGTTTCCCGGCTATTAACCGACTGAGAAAACTGCCCCATGTGCCTCACGTAGATTCGCGTACAATTCCGGCGGTCGGACGACCAGAGCCAAGCCGAAGTGCAGCTCGGCCGGACACGGTACGTATCTCTACTTACGGTCCATATCGCCCGCGTGCTAATACCTTCTCTATTGTAGTGTGATTGCGAATGTCCACGGCGAGATCGTGCCGCCGTTTCCGGACCGTCCGACCGAAGGATTCCTCCAATTCAACGTCGAGCTCTCGCCCATGGCGTCGCAGAACTTCGAGAACAGCGGCCGCCCGACGCCGCTCGCCGTCGAGCTCGCGCGCATCGTGGACCGCGGTATCCGCGAGTGCCGCGCGCTTGACACGGAAGCGCTCGCGATTGTCGCCGGCGAAAAAGTGTGGGCCATCACGTGCGACATTCACGTTGTCGACCACGGCGGCAACCTCATTGACGCCGTATCGCTCGCGGCGATCGCGGCGCTGATGCACTACCGCCGACCAGAAGTCTCGGTCCAAAGCGGCGGGCAGACGACAGTCTACAAGATGGACGACCACGCGGCCGTGCCACTCAGTCTCCACCACATTCCCATTTCGATCTCGTTCTGCTTTGTAGAGAGCACAGGCAAGGACACGGTCGACGCCGATGACGCGCCCATTGTATTCATGGACCCGACCGACCGTGAGGAGCGCATCACGGACGGCTCGATGACGTTTACGTTCAATTCGTTTCGGGAATTGTGTGCCGTCCATAAGATTGGCGGCGCCGCGATCGCGACTACGGACGTGCTGCGGTGTGCAAACATTGCAGCGGCACGCGTTGCCGAGCTCACGGAGTTTCTCCAGGAAGAAGCTGAGAAAGCGGACAAAGCGGCCGTTGAGAAACGCCGAGCAATGCTGCGTGGCCGCGAGTTCCAGGACGTGTCCTCGCTCACGGACAAGGAGATCAAGCAGCACCGCGCGCAAGTGGATTTGGGGATCATGACCGACTTCAAGACGCTCCATGCGCCGATCGCACTGCGGGATGACCCGACACAGGCCGAGACGGACGCGTCCGTGTCGTCGATGGCGCAGCTGCTCGCGTCGCTCGAGCAGGCGGCTGATGATGTGCGTGAAGTTCCGCCGACCAGTGGACTCGAAATGAACAATGACGCGGCCAGGGAGGCATTCCAAAAGCTCGCGGCAGGGTTCAACATGCGGGAGCTGGTTGCTGGTGCGACCGAGGCCAAACCCAGCGTGCCCAAGGCGTCACAGAGCGCGAAGCCGTCGACGGTCGTGACCAAAATCAGTAGCAAGAAGAACGCCAAGCCGATCGATAGTGATAGTGAAGAAGAGAGCGTGGTCGTGCAGAGCGAGTTCACTGGAGGGACGGATACCGCCGCACCAGTCGAGGCTACGACAACGACAGCCAAGGCATCGACACCGGCTTCTACCACGAAGAAAACACCAGTGAAGAAAGGGACCAAGAAGAAGGCTGCGCTCTCCAGTGACTCGGACTCGGACGTCGATCTCAGCGCCGCCGTCAAGCGAAAGCCCGGCAAGAAATGATATGAGCACTCATTATCCCCTCAGGTACAAAACTCTGTTTTGCATAATCTAGATTTGGCATCTCTATGAATTCCCGGACCTATGTTTTGATCGATAGGTGGGGTGGGAAACGACGTGGAGCTATTTATTTATGTTTTTGTTTAGCGGAGCGCATGGGACCTACACACCTCCTGGGTATCATCGACTCGTGATGAGTACGAACGCTGCCCACAAACGCGTCCAAGTCTGCATCCGCGTGCGGCCTCCGCCGTCGTCCAAGGGTGAAGGTCTCCATCGCGTCTCCGTCGACAGCGTCGTTGTCAATGCCCAAGAAAAGACCGTTAGCGTAGTCACAAACGCCGCCAGTGGCGTCGGCACGTGCTTCCATTTTGACCACGTATTGGATCAGGCGACGGACCAAGCCGGCGTCTACGCAGCCGCTGCAGCACCGATCGTCGACTCCGTGTTGAGCGGCTACAATGGCACAATCATGGCTTATGGCCAAACGGGCGCCGGCAAGACTTTTACGATGTCGGGCACCAAGAGGCATTTTGACGATCGGGGCATTTGTGCGCGTGCGATTTCCAGTATCTTTCAGCATATCCAGCGCGACTCGGACCACTCGTTTGTTGTGCGCGTCTCGTACGTCGAAGTGTACAATGAAACCCTCTACGACTTGCTCACGTTCAACGAGAGTCAGCCCCAGCGTACGAATACCCCCAGTAACAACAATCGAGAGGACCTCGTGATCCAGGAAAATGACAAGGGCCAGACGTTCGTGCGTGGCCTCACGCGACCCGTCGTCAAGAGCGAGGAAGACGCATTTGATCTGCTTTTCCAGGGAGAGACCAACCGCACGATCGCTGAACACTGTCTGAACGCGTCGTCCACACGGTCGCACTGCATCTTCACCGTCTATATTGAGCGTCGGGCGAATCCCGATGCTGAAGTAGAGGGAGACGACCCGACGCTGTCGTCGTCTGTGGCTGTGTTCAGCAAGCTCCATCTCGTAGATCTCGCCGGCTCCGAGCGTATGAAGAAGACCCACGTGAGCGGCGTCATGCTCAAGGAGGCGTCCCACATCAACAAGTCACTGACGTTTCTCGAGCAAGTCGTAATCGCTCTTGGCGACAAGAAGCGATCCCACATTCCGTACCGACAAACCCCGCTTACGAATTTGCTCAAGGACTCGCTTGGAGGCAACTGCCGCACGATGCTGGTCGCGTGCGTGTGGCCAGAGTCGTCCCATAACGACCAGACGCTCGCGACGCTCAAGTTTGCGACTCGCATGATGCGCGTCAAGACCTCGGCGATCGTCAATGCGGTCGGGGCGGGCGGTAGTAGCGGGGGTTTGGCCTCACAGGCGTTGGTGCAAAAGTACGTGGGCGAGATCCAGCGACTGCATGACGAGTTGGCCATGCACGACACGCTCAGTGGCCGCAGCGGTGTCGACTACGACCTCAAGCGGATCATGTCGGCGGCTGCGCGAGCGAAATATCGAGAGCAGATCGAGCTCTTTATTCGCGACGAGTCCACGCCACCGACCATTCAAAACCTGGCACAAATCGACCAGCTTTTCAAAGTGTTTCGAGATCTCTACCTTGAACAAAGTCGAGTGGTTTCGGTGGATCCGCCAGCAGCTCCGACAAGCGTGAGCCGAAGCGAGAGCAGAATGGTGCGACAGTTCCGTGCGCTGCGAGCTGGTTCTTCACACTACGAAGGAGACGATAGGCTTCCCTTGCTGACCCGTTCATTAACGTTCACATCAACAAAGCAACCTTCGGAGCCAGAGGCGGACGATGCGAAGGACTCAGGAGAGGAGGAGGAGGAGGAGGAGGCGAACAATCGACTGCCACAGTTACAACGTCCGGCAGCACCAGCGATCACACAAGCTCCACCGCCTCCTCTCAGTGACAAGGAATTGCTCAACGCGTTCAAGCTGCTGGACAACCCCAAGCCCGAGTCGCTGCTGGACTTGGACGTCGCCAAGCAAAACCTTCGCGTTGCTAAGGCGAACATGGCAGGACTGGGACTCGAAGTGAACAAGATCAAACTGTATGTCGTGGCCAGAGAGCTTTGCCTTGCTTTGGGCATGTTGCGGAAGACTGCGCTGACCGTTCGCTGGTGCCGTTGATAGGAATATTGACGGCTTGACTGTCAAACTGCAAGGCGCGAGAACCAACACGCCCACGGACAACCACGGAGACAGTGGCGACGCCCTCAATAAGCTCAGTGGTGCTGACCTATCGTCCGACTTCCTCGTGCTGCAACTGCGGGATGCCAAGAAACAGTACCGAGAAGCGTTTGAGCAGTTCCAAGAAAAAAAGGCCGAGGTCAAGTACTTGGTCAAGATCAAAGAGCAAATGATTCAGCGGGTCACTCGCGAGTTTGAGATCTGGAAGCACGAGAAGATCGCTTGCAGTACGGTGCCAACGGAGATGTAGGCGACCTCAGGACCCGCCCTACTCGCTCGTGGTGCCATCAAGGAGAGGCAACCGTCCCAAGCAGAAGGCTGAGATTGGTCCGTTGCTGGACGACTCATCAACAGCTTCAACGTATCCACTCAACTGAGACACAACTGTACGAGTCAGAACAGATCCGTCCACTGTGGGCGGTTACCTTCCCGGACATGGCTGCCTCAGCTGCATCATACCGGTACCGGTACATGATTACGGCGATGCACGTGGAAGTGTGGAGGTCACGTGTGGATGACGTTCGCGATGGGCGACAGGATGGCGAAAAAGCCACGCGACGCCGAAGTCTGACGTCACCCCAAGTGTACACCCCCATGTCGGCCCCATACAGTTCTGGCAACGCACCCAAATCGAAGGACCAGCTGAGGCTGAGATGGCACGCTGGCTCCTCCTCGTTGAAGATACTGTATTGAAGGCCGACGCATAAATGTACTTACAGTAGTTCTTCCGTTGTAGCAATTGGGTTCACTTCGAAAAATGTCCCGTCTGGCAGGTTTATAAAGGTTCCAACAAACCGAAACTACATTGGTAGGGTCAACAGTCAGGGCAGACGGGACAAAATATAGTCTTCAAAAATTGTCACAATGGAAGAATCACTGTACCAACCGGTACGGTACTGTATTGGTACGGTACGATGCTGTACCCTCGTTGAAGGCTTCTACCGGACTGCGTGTTTCTATCCCCTGGATGGGGTCCACATCATGGGGACCTCTCCACCACTCGTTCCTGGGAGGGCAATCCTTGCTCACTCCACCACATGAGCCAACCGAACTGTACCGTTCGAATGCTGTAGCTTGTCAGCAAAAACGTCTCTTGTCACTGGTACAGTACCGGCGCTGTGCAAATTTCGTGCGAACGCCTGGGCAAACAGTGCTGCCCTATTGTATCAACATGGCACGTGCGTATGAACGGGGATTGCTCCTGCCACGCGAGCGACCATCATTAATAGAAGCTTGGGCCACATGCGACAACCGAGGTTGTGAGGAGACCTTCGACTCGAAGTTGGAGAGCGTGAGGAGTGCAGACTTCTTCGGATCCTTATCCTAGACTGTTGCACTACTGCTTGATACTGTACACTACGAATCATGAGATAGAGGTGACAAAATTTGTCACCATTAATGAGTCCATCGTTTCGGGTCACCACTCTCCAAGATGGCTACATATGTAAACAAAGAGGTCGTGCGTGCTTTTGCAACGGATGCCCGTCAGCTTTGATCTTGTGGCGGCAAACGGTACGGGCACTGTACGATAGGCGAACAGAGAGGTTACAAAAAGTGAAAGACGTGGTGGGCGATACGTTCTTCTCCACACATCCTTTCCTCCTATGGGCTAGTGCTGCCTGTTCAGTCAGGGCTCCGAGGTGTCAAACTGGGATATGGCTTCTGGGTGCATTGTAGTGGGACGGTGATCAGTTTGTGCTGGGCTGAGCGACCTTTGAGAATCGACGCGCAGCATGGCTGCCTGAATATACTAACGTTACCTGTAAAATGACCTGGAGAAAATCAATCAAGCTGTAAAAGCACAATTCATTTTTCATTTGCACAACAACAGTCGCATTACCCTAGCCCTCAAATGTGGATGGCGCCGTGTCTTTGTTCAAAGTCGGTTCGGCTGATTTCTTCTATATCAGTTTATATTAGCGATTGCATTTTTGAACGGGTGATACATGTACTAAACATACTGATATAATAGACAGAGCCAAATGGTTTCGCAAAAGCAGGTGAGCTTCTCATCCTCTTTTTTTAACACTAAGACCATCACTCTTACTTTCAGGACTGTATACAGTACTGAACCGTACTGAACTAATGTTACTACGTACGGAGACTGGGCCGTCCGCGTTTCGTATCTTTGTCCCCAGCGCGCGTGTGCATTTCTGGAGGCATGGCCATGCACCACCCACCACACTCACATTCCGTTTGTCGTCCAATATCCGATACGAACCCCGTTGCTGCCAGTGGCTTTCTGGAGCACGCGAGTTCTCAATTTGATACACTTCAAGCTCATTCCTCATCTCGCCAACCACCACCACCACCACGCTGACGTATCGATAGACCCCCCCTGTGACGACCCACCATGGCCATGCAGCTGCTTCCGTCCTTCCAATCCTTCCTCGAGTCTGCTCGACGCTCGCCACCATCTCCGATAATCTACAAGCACCATGCCAACGGCTACGAACTGGCCGATGGCTCGTACGACCACCACACGGGCGTACGGATGTACCAGTTGGCATCGCTCACGGCGCGTGAGTACGAGCGAGCGATGCGCTCGCCCGATGACAACTCCTCGATCGGCTCGTGGTCGCCCACGGCCACGGACGGGAGCTCCTCGGACGAGGACAGCTCGGCTCAACCACGAGTCGTGGCGACAACGTCACGCATGCCAGTGGTGAAAGGCGCCAAGAAGAAATACCTCAAGGAGAAGCAGCGCTGCGAGATTGTGCGCCGCGTGCGCGGTGGTGAGAAGCAGGCGCACCTCGCAAAAGAGTTCGGCGTCTCCCGCGCGGCCGTGTGCTATCTGCTCAAGCACCAGACCGAGATTTTGAGTCGGTGCGGAGACAATGGTGAGAGGAATCTCCCCGCAGTGCGAGCTGAATAGAGAAAGAAGAAGCGCCAGGTGGCAGCTACCGTAGCTCCCGTAGTATTTATGATGTAAGAAGGTGACGTGAATCTATCCATGCCAAGTGAATCCTTCCCCCCAGTGTTTTCATTATCGATACTAGTACAGCATTGGCGGACGGTGCTGAAGGAACCACTCGCAGTATCTGCTGTTACTACCTAGAGTAGTAGAATACCGGCGGCTCGTTGGAATCGACCAGCAACTCCTTTCTCCAGGACCATAGTGGGAAGGAAACCCTCGCGACGCCCAACAAACGACCCGGTACGCTACGAATAGAACAACGCATAAACATAACACCCCTCCTTGATCGCGAAATCTCCTGTGCGCATTTATTACTGTAGTTTGGGACGTTGAGAAAAATTCCGTTAAAATGAACCGCCTTCTCGTGTTTACGCGGTTGTGTCCATGGCGACGGCCGTAGCAGCGGCGCGCTGGAGGCAGCAGTTGGCGTGCGTCGTGAGCACACGGTGCATGATCTCTGCGTGGTGCTTGAGCAGGTACGACACGGCGGCTCGCGTCACGCCGTACTGGCGCGCCACATGGGCCTGCTTGCCACCAGAGAGCACACGACACACAATCTCGTACCGCTGCTGCTCGGTGAGGTACGTCTTCTTGTTGCTCTTCAAGAGGCGCCGTCTCCTTGGTTTGGCATGGGCGTCGCTTACAGCAGACGGCGAGTCGGGGGCGCTCTCACTCATGGCCTGGTCGTCAGCGTCGACGTCGTCACACGAGCAGGACGAGCTGTTGCAGGTCGACGCTGTGGACAAGTCTTCTTCTGCAGGCGAGAAGAAGCCGTCGTGCGGTTCTCCGCCGTGAGGAGAGTCATGGTGGCACCGGATATCAACGATTTCGTATACGTGCGGGATGGCCGTACAATCGGCACATCGGTCGGGAAGGCTCTGGTGGCGGGGAGAGACCTTGGTGCTCTCTACAAAACTCTGAAAAGACGGCAGCTCCGGTGGTGGCGAGGTCATTGTACGATGGTCTTGGGTCGCTCGATTGTGGGCTTGGTTAGTTTGGAAGTGAGTCGGCTCGCGGCCCACGATTGACCAAGGTCTGAAAGAGCGAGGAAGAGACACGCGTTGAAGTTTTCTGGGGCGACCACGTCACAGATTTTTGTGTCTACTAAAACAGTAAATACGCACGGGAAATATTGTGCTGTACCGGTAAGCAGTTCCTTATAGATATGATGTACTCAGATACGGGAAGAAAGGGCCGTTCGTTTCTGCGCGACGGTGGTTTGACATGCTCGGCGTCAAAGACGATGCAATCCTGCGACCAGTCGAGGAGACTCAGCACAGCTGTTAGCCTGGCTTGTATGCTGGTTGCGACTAATAGCGTCAGGATGGGACTACAGGGTGACTACTAGTGTCAGGATGGGACTACAGTACGTTCACTGGAACGGGAGCGAGAGGGTGCGAGTCGCGTAGACGCAGCAAACCCGCGAAGCAGGGCCGCGCGGTATTTGCGGAGGCGGGCCCAGCGACGAGCCCCCCTGCGAGCGGACCCATGCCGACGACTCGATTCAGGAGGGATCTAGTTGCGGGGGTCTGGGCAACCCCCAGAAATTTAGCGGACTTGAATGTTGTGCAGTTTAGTGCCCGTACGGTAGTCCCATCCTGACACTAATAGTCACCTTGTGTTCACGATCAGCTGTTTGTAGTCCCATGAAGGCTGATTACCGGTATAAATACCTGTCAAACAGTTTGACGAGAGTTGTGTGGGGCTCACTGTGTTAAGATAATCTAGATGCACAGTGCTCAATGCCACCGTATCGTGAGATCTCTATTTGCATGATGGGTGCAAGTGACGCATATTGATGTCCGACGCATTACTCTCTATTGCTTCCATCTGAAGGCACTGGAGAAAGGGTGGATCCGTTTCCTAATTGTATGGATCATTGGCAATGAATCGATATACGTGAGCAGCAGCAGCAATGATTCATTGCCGCTGCTGCTCACATATTCCACTGTTTACGCACACCAACATGGATTTGTCATTCTCACTGCGAGCGAACAAGCGTGGAGAGCATCGAATGATGCTATTCAATCGCTCGAGCTGTTGAAGGCGCATCGAGGGAGGCGATCGGCGTTTCCACCGCTTTTCCGTAAGTACAGTGTTCTTACAATATGTGTCGCTTCTAGCACTGACCAATTTCTCTAATACCTCTTATAAATGATTCTGTCTTTGAATCTGAGGTTCATATATATCCGATATAGGTATACATATTAAATAATAACCTCTCATGATTGGTGCATCTGGATGTAGCTTAGAGGCTATGCAAACTGGAATTGTCTTCATTCTCATTGGCTGATGTTATTTGCTGACCACGACGAGTACACAACCATCAACACTACTTCACAACGAAAGAATATTGTTTTAACATGATCATAAGCCATAGTCTACTTACATAATGGAGTATTTTACCTTCAACTTCAAGTCCTGGTACATTAAACCATTAGATGATTCACCTGGGGACCGTGTGGCAGTGTCTATGCACAGCGCAGGTGGCTTTGAAGTCCTCGGAACCGCAAACATCTTTGAGACTCAGGTGAGAGCAGGGAGGTGAGCCCCACTTCCTGTTCGAACGACAACCAGCACTCGATCTCAAGTTGAGATTCTCAACGTTTACGGCCCGGCGGCGTTCCCCAGTTTGCAAAGACGCGCGCCATCCCCAGGAAGCGCCTTTTTCACTGTCAAGTGGCTTGTTGCCCAACAGATACCAGTACGCTACACTGGTGTATACCGTCTCAACACGAACGCGATTGTATCACAATCTGTCTCGCCATCTCGACTCGGTCGGCAGCGCAAATGATTAGTGACACGGAGCTCCGCCGCCGCCATGCCAGACGGCTTCCTGAGTTTGCTGCGTTCCTAGCTCATGCTCGATGGCTCCGTGTTGTCGACCACGCTCACTCGGTCCCCAAGCTACTCCACTCAGGCGCCAACAGCGCGGCCGTCGCTCGCCTCTCCGTGAACGCAAAGACACGCCCCACGACGTCGGGTCCACTAGTCTCGTACCCGCCTGCAACAGACTTAAGCCTCGGTGTCAGCACACGTCGCAGTTTGCTGCGGCTCGCGCCGGCCCACGTGCGCATGGAACCCGACGGAAGACCGCTCTTACCGATGGCCACACCTGGTTTGCCCAAACCGACCAAGCGGACTCTTCAACACCATCAGCGGTACGAGATCATACTGCGTGTGCTTGGGGGCGAGCGCCAGGCCCACTTGGCCAAGGAGTTTGGCATCACGCGCGCCGCAGTGAGCTATATGCTACGCAACACCAAGAGCGTTCTTCGAGTAGCAACTGGCACGCGGCGTCCGTGACGGGTCTCCTTAAGTGCCGTGGATCAAAACCACTTCACGTCCTTCCGTGTGCATAAATACGATACACAGTGCGGAATCTCTCCCATGAGCATGTCCCTTCAATCAGTTGAACAGAGGACGTCCGCAACAAGGTCCGACCGACAACATTCGTGTCAGTTGCCCAATACTGCCCACACCATACTCTAAGCTACATAGTGAGCCTCCGAAGCGAAGGTGCTCTCATGGTTTCCCGACCTTCCGAATACATCCAGTGGTGGCAATTCGTGATGGCATTCTTGCGAGGGACTTGCTGGTCTCGCAAGGCGGGCGCCCCTCTCAGAAGTGACAACCTGTCGATTTGTTCTTGCTTGAAAGGGTGTCCGCGTTGCGAGGCGTGATCTACACCATAACGCACGGAGCCTCCATTCGAGGCCGTCTCTGCAAAAACAAGAGCGAGACGTGGGTCTGCTGACCACTCAGAACCGACCTTCTGGAGGTCGACAGGAGCAATTGTACAGGTACCGTACATGCCTTAATCACTGGCCGACGGCACCATAGATATGCTGTCGCTAGATCCTTTCGTGCATTCTCAAGACGCTGTGTTCAAAGTCTCCCATCATGGGAGACTTGCTCTCGGCCCAAGTGTCTCGGGTCCAGTCAAGTGTTGGCTCGGATGCGTAGTGGTCCACAACGCCCGATTCCAAGATGGGAGGAAATCGACTGCATATCTCTGCTGCCAGTCTGGAATTTAAATCCGAGTGTTGCACGAAGTGTCCCAGTGTTGTACGTACGGTACAGTTTGCAGTACGGTCCACATTATCTGTCTCGTGTGGTGTTCGAACGACCTCCAACCCACCTGTTACAGGACAGTTCAGCTCATTTGGTTTGGTGTAGCTTCTCATGCGACATTATGTTTTAGAGGTGCATAATGACTACACTAAAATAGAATTCGTACTTACTCGAAAGAAAACAATATTTTTACATAATACGGCATTAGAAAGGTATATTCTCTTGGAGGTTTAAGACATTGTCCTGAGCTTGCACGCAAGCACACGAGACACTGCCACTCAGTGTGGCAGTGTCTCGTGTGCTTGAAGGAACTGTACATGAAGCGTCAACGTTGCGTCAAGCCGCCTGGAGCTGTTGCGTTTCGCTGTCACCTCACTGTCTGGGATTTGATCCTGTCCTGACTGCAGTTGCTTGCTGCCCGTGAATGAATCACTGGCGAGGAATCTTGGGCATATGCCGAGAACAGTCGAAACATCTCGTTGGGGAGGAAAAAAGAAGGGAAGTAGGTGATCGCGATGGCGCATTAGAGGGTTGGGGGAAATATATGGTGCTTTATCATTCCGCAAAAGGGATTGACCCATATCGGAAGGCGCCGAGTCCGACTGCGATAAGAATGAGCAGAAGGAATAAAAAGAGGAATCAGACAAATGGGAGCAAATAGCGACGGCCAATTGACGAACCTTGGCCCCAAGCATCGGATTTCGAGGTCTTGAATCACAGCGATACCATTCACGGCCAATACACTGGAAAATGTCGATTTCCAAGCCTCGAAACAAAACGATCTTGAGATTGTTTTCAATCGCTTCCGTGACACCGTTTCTTTGCGTTCGACTCGTGATACACTTTATATGAGTACATCAGCCCATTATGGCCGCCAAGTCACTAATAATATACTCCATGAAGATGGTGTGGCTGTATCTTTGTTGAACAGGTGTAGCGTTTTATTGTTTTAATTACGGATGTGTTTGTTTTTTTGGACGAGGCGATTTTTAACAAACAGCAGGTTATTTGTGAGATGATGGTCGGTTTTCCTTCCCTGTGGGAAAGCCGCCGTCCGATTCACAACCACCGCCCTGCTGTCATTCTCCAACTGGTCAGCAACCCCGCAAGCCAAACCACAACCACCAGTCGCTCCTCTATACCCAAACCATGACCTTATCTGTCGCGCTCCCTAGCTTTGACGCATTCCTCCGCAGCGCGCACCGTGCACCGGCCGTACTCCCTCGCGCGGCGCCCATGAGTTTCCATACGCCGACCATCCGCTCCACTAACAACGGCTACGACTCCCCCGTGGCAACAACATCCACTTCCTCCTCTTCCTCTGCCATGACACCGCCGGGCTCTCCCTTCTACGGCCACTTTGTCTCACTCTCCCCCGAGTCGTCCCCCGTCTCGGATTGCCATGGCACCATCAACCCATGGCACCTTGTGGCTAGCGACTCCGATTCGGACGAGAGAGTGAGCTACAACGCGACACGATACCAAGATCTGCTCACGCAACAGTGCGTCGCGATCGCGCCCAGGCCACGAAATACGCCGCCGTCTTCCTCCGCCGCCGCCACGGCTCCGAAGCTCATGCGCGTGAAGAAAAAGTACCTCAAGGAGAAGCAGCGCTGCGAGATTGTGCGCCGTGTGCGCGCCGGAGAGAAGCAAGCCCATCTCGCCAAAGAGTTTGGCGTCTCACGTGCGGCTGTGTGCTATCTGCTCAAGCATGAATACGACATTTTGCGCCGCTCGGCCTTGCGCCAACAGCGCCGCAAGCATGCCAATGGGCAGTAGAGTCGTCCTTGGTGATGCTTCCCCTCTCCAAGCTGTAGCTTCTCCGCCGCGTTATTTATGTCGTTACTGTCGACTCCCATTTTCAAATCGTTAAAAAAAAAAATGTAATCTTCGTCGAGCCATAACGTTTTGATCGTCGTGTGGCTATCGATAGAGTGTCGAAGTGTACACATGTCGCATAAAGAAAGATCGCAAAAATCATCGCCCAGTCAAATCATACTGATAGTGTTCTCCATCACTTGACCGCCCGCCCTTGGTCTGTACCTTCCTCAATTTGTCTCTCAGACTTATGGCTGGGCTCCTCTGCTGCTATACACCTCCAGATTCTGGATAGTGGTGTCGACCAGTGCTGTATTCACCAGCACAACCCGATCCATCACGATTGACTCCTACTCCCCACCAATTGGATCACTCGTGGTGCCTCCTTGTGGACCCTTCGAATCCACACGCTATTACGTGACGACAACCAACGCGTGTGTGTGGGCTTGATGTGGAAATGATAGCGACTCCATCAGCGTTCCACTGGCGACGACTCGACAGCTTGAGTGAAGCGGCTGATAGGTAAGTGCTGGAAGAACCACACTATCGAGTTTATTCGCTGACGCTGAGATGAAACACTCTCATCCTGACTGAATAGGAACCCCCGCAACAGCGCGAATGAGTACTGAAAGAGGAGCCTGTGGTGTCCCTTGGCCACGGTAACTTGGACTCCACGACACAACAGACTCACAACTGAGTTTTCTTTTTATTGGAGTTATCCAAAAATCCATGCCCGCACAAGCAGCGTCTCTAGAAACGCGCACGGTCGTGTGGCGTCGAGTAGTCAATGGCCGGGCCCACGGGAATGATGCCGTGCGGGTTGAGCGTCGTCGACGAGCCAAAGTAGCTCAGACGAATGTGCTCAAAGTCAACGGTCGCGGCGATGCCCGGGAGCTGGTACATGTCCTTCAGGTACTGTCATCAATCAATAAGAAAAACTGGTGAGCTGCTGGTCCACATGCGGAGAGATCCGATAAAGAGGCAATACGTACGTTGAAGATGTTGTGGTACTCGCGGAGCAGCTTTCGGTTGGCTTTGTAGCGCAACGCGTAGGCCTCGTCAAAGCGGATGAGCGTGACAAAGAGGCGAACGTCGGCCTCGGTCACGGCGTTGCCAACGATGTAGCGATGCTCGCCCAGCGCGGCCTCGACGCGGTCGAACCCGGCGTACAAGTTGGCCAGCGCGGCCTCGTAGGTCTCCTGGGTCTGCGCAAAGCCGACCTTGTACACGCCGTTGTTGATCGAATCGGTGACCCATTCGTTGGTCGCATCGATCTCGGCACGGAGGCTCTCTGGGTACAGGTCCAAGCTGCCCGGGTTCAGCTCCTCAAACGCCGAGTTGAAGAAGCGCACCATATCGGCCGACTCAGTCGAGACAATCGTGTCGAGCTTCTTGTCCCAGAGCAGCGGCACCGAGTACCGCACGGGTTCCTTGGTCACGCGCTCGTATAGATCGCGGATAAAGCTGGCGCCGTGGATGGGGTCAAGCTGCGCGCCACGTGTCGAGTAGTTGCCGACGCCCGTGGGGCCGGCGATGATCGGCGTCGCGTCGGCGTCGATAAACGCCCAACCCGTGTGGGTGTCGCTGTCGTCGTTGGGGCGCGTGCGCTGGAAGACTGGGTGCACGACCGTAACGCCGACAAAGTCCTGGAGCCCCTTGAGGTTGATCGCCGCGAGCACGCGGTGTGCGAACGGACACGAGAGTGCGACATAGAGATGGTAGCGGCCTTTCTCGGGCTGGAACTTGGCCGTGGGCGAGTTCTCGATGAAGTTGCGGAGCGCAGCAGCCATGGCGGAGATTGAGGAGGAAGACGGGGGCAGCGAGGAGGCGGATCGCGGAATGGGGACCAAGCCTTGGTCCTCAGGATGTACAACAGTTGGAGCTCCTCGCTGGACGGAGACGGTGACGTTGACATTGGAGAGACCAAAGGACGGGTTCAACGGCGCCTGATTGGCTGAGAAAGCAGAGACGCGTTTGGGCCGTTTAGGTAATCATACCGGTAAATGGAGGTAGAACCTTATTATTGAGGTTGAACCTATGTTGATGAAGGCTTCGGATGACTTTGGTGGATGAGGGTGACCAGAGTCCGCAGTTCAGGCGAGGAGCGAAAGGGATTGGCTCTTTAGAGTGACGTTGAAGTTGGGACTGCCTAATGTGTGTGGCCCACTGGATCGAGCAAGGTGATGTGGCCTCTGGCGGTTGAAGCATCTTGCCTTGAAACTTCCCATTTTAAAGAGGTTGATGACGGCGCGCGATAGTCGGGGTTCTCGTAAGAAGACAGACAGGTAGACGTCGCTAGTTGCCGTGGTGTGGTTGTATGCGCTAAGGACACGACACGACAGTACTCAGCATAACAGTCAAGTCGTTCATTGCCTCTGCCCCTCATTCGAGCCTGGTTGGGTGGGAGGTATGCCCATTGTAGACGCCCAGTGTATCTGAGCAATCGTTCAGACAGGTGGAGTGGAAGCCGTAACTTGCCTCTGGGCTCCTGGGATTCAAGGTGGACCATTCACTGTTAGACCATCGCAAAGGTCTTGGTGCCACCAACTCAGTCTGCTACAGTACTCGAAATGAACCGAGTCAGAAAGGGGGGAGTGGCGGTGGTGACAGCGTCTGCATTTTACATGCCTCCAATTCGTTTTGAAACGTG
This sequence comes from Pythium phragmitis, assembly GCA_023335925.1. NCBI lineage: Eukaryota > Oomycota > Peronosporomycetes > Pythiales > Pythiaceae > Pythium > Pythium phragmitis. Next base: position 20,196 of record JAADVZ010000526.1, read on the forward strand.
GCTGTAGAACTGAAGCGTGGAAGTGTTGGCTCACTGCGTCGGACGAAGAGTGCGCGCGCTAGAAGAGATTGCAAAGTGCACTCGAAGTCTTGCGATAGAAGGTTGTGCCCTGTGGTACCGTATGCGCACGGGAGATAAACGCTCTTGGGCGTGGGATTCCTTTTGAAGTGGCGGTCACACGCATGAATCATCAGGTGTGACACAAGACTATAGGTGCCAATGAGTACAGCACCCATATGTCGGTATCTATCTGTCCACACTGGCGTTTCGGATCACCAGCATTCCTGCTGAGTACAAAATGGGTACAGGTGGGAAAACTCAACCCACCACACTTTCACCAACACTCTAAAAAGACTCTTTGGTTACTGTACTATGTCTTTGGTTACGCTGAATGTACCCCTGGTTATCAAATTTTGGGAAAATGGGGCAGGATTGCAGCCTTGAAGTCGCGCGGGGGATTGAGCAGCTTTGGCACGGCTGAGAGTTTTATTGTGATAATATGAAGGGAGTGGTTCCTCGATAAGACGAGACTCCCGTCTCATGGATGCCGTTCAGGTTGAATGGCAACCAAGAGGTGGGACCGTTTAAGCGCGGTGCCAGCTGCGCACTTTAATGAAGGACTGGTCTTCACCGCCCGTGTTGGTAATCTCCCATGGAGATTACAGTGTACACTTTACAGTCTCCTACATGGAGATTACTGTACCAACGCGTTTGTCGTCTCTCCTTGACTCTAGCTTGAGGCTCGATTTCCGACGAGAAAATCACAAACCGACTTGGAATCTGTTGATGATGCTGATGATGCTCACTGAGTGATGATCCATTTATGTACAGTAGTCATCTTGGAGTGATGATCACTCCTTGCAGAGATGTGCAGGCTGCGATATGACAACTGGCCCGCCAGATCGTGCATTAATAATACCCTTCCCAACACGGTTGTGCTCGTATCGGCGATCCTGGATCTACAGTGCATTACTCTGGACCCAGAATTTGATTCCCGTTAAGGAGGGATTATCCTCAAGGGGCGACCATCATCTTTATCTCGGACATGACGGTCACCCGCGATTTTATCGGCACAAGCGCAATCATGAAAACCGTCATGGCAAACGCTTGCTGTCAGTCGTTGTGATCGGCGGGGCCGCCGCACGCTTCTTAGCGAGTCTCACTTTTCATCTCGCCCTCGCAAACACGCCAACTCCGATTCACAATGCCCAACCGTCGCCGTTCTTCCGTCTGCTCGGCCAGCTCCTCCGCCCCGCGGTCTTGCTCAATGCGAGGATCGTTCAACGCCCCACGCTCACAGAGCCTTGCACGTCTCGAGCAGCTCACAGTCGATGTCGAAGCCTCGCTCAAGCACCGCGGCGACGTGCGCTACGTGCTGCGCGTCCACCACAAGAGCTCTCGCGCGCGCTGGAGC
>JAADVZ010000527.1:0-21596 GCA_023335925.1 Pythium phragmitis
GCCGCTGGGGGGTACACGCCAGTCGATGCGTGTCCGGCAGGGAAAGCGATTGTGGCGTCGGCCGAGGAGGCGCGTTGTGTGGCAAAGAAAACGAAACGGGACTCCACCGAGGTCTGGTGCTTACAGCTACAGTGGGAGCTTTTGAGCTCACCTTGACAGATGTTCAGCATTCTGGATTGTGTTGCCATGTGGTGAATAAAACGTACATCCTCGGCATTACAGTGTTGATCAAGGATTACACTGTGCTGAATGAAGACTGTACAAAGGGTAATGAACCCCTATTTCCGATGAAGAGGATCTTCCTCCTCACCGGAAGAAGGGTTTATTCGATACTATTAACATGTACTGAAGACCTGCCCCCCCCGGAAGAGTACTCTGATCATACTACGCATACAAAGTAGTACACTGCAGATCTCTGGGGCGTCAACTATGCGAATACAGAACTGCTGACGCTGATACACTTGGCTGTGAGGGGAAGGCTGTCAGCAAAGGCTTGACGCGATGCCAGAATAGGCTGTCGCTGGAATGACCATAATGTATTAGGTGGGAAGGTGAGTAGCCATTGCTTCAACTGCGACTATTGCAGTGTACTAGTACGTGCAGCCTGTACTGTAGCGCAAGACTTGCTATAGTACAGTCCCAGTACTTGATATGCACTGCACTTTTTTACAGTGGCTCCGACACGGGAATGATAATCTCCTGCCATGCAGGCAGGGCAGTTTTGCTGGCTGCGCTTCGAAATTCTGGTCCCCATCAACTTTATCCATAAACTTTATTACCCACGCGGTCGGCTTTCCAAGTCATCCTTTCAGGAGTAACCGTAGGAAGGAACATGGCATCCTTTCCACCGAAAGACAATGATGACTTGAACAGTGGAGACCCTGTGTACTTCGCTGTATGGCTGTAATAACAAGGAATGACATGGGTAGATTCATTGAGTCACCCTGAGCGTTGCGTGAGGCCGTCAACACCACTGCTGCAGTGGTGTTGAGGGGCCAGTGACTGCTGTAGCATGATGCTAGACGTCAGCAGCGTTGATGCTGATGTCGGGTTGATACTTGTACAGGTCACGTGGATAGTGCAATTCCCAGTTGAGAGTGTTCGCACATGGAACGTTTGTGCAAATGACAAGCGACAAAATTATTGTTAATAATATATGATAATACTGTAGGTTTCTCAGCTCCCTATACATCAGTAGAGGAGCAGAGGACCAGCTTACCACTCACGTTTTTCTTCGTTCTTTCCCACAAAAACAAACGTGACTGGCTAAGTATTCACCTTTTCACCACAACAAACACTTTGAAGAGGTGGTAACATCCAATAATACAGTGCTTGAGGTAGTTCGTCTCACCTGTACTTGAGGTAGCTTATCAGAATTCGTCTCACCCTCGCCAAGAAGCTACTATTTCACACTCTATATAGCGCACCGCAGCTGAGTCTGAAGCCTATGATGATCGAAGAAATGCTTCTCCTCGATCATGCCGTGTGGACCACACGGCATTAAGATTTGCCGTTCAGCGCCTTTCGCCGGACCAGATTCTGGTCCAGCATCCTCGACTCAGTATGGGGGGTGTCTGTACAGCCACGTCTCTTTTCCAACTGGCACTGCATCCTTCAAAGACGCCTGAGGTGCTGAGCACTGCTGACTCAGCACTGCTGACAGCAGTGCCCCTCAGTAAGCGCGTTTATGATGAGGGTAAGTAAAGTTCGATATTCTGGTTGTGATAGTTTGCGCGTCACGTGGAGAATGGCAACTTCAAGATATAGTGAGGCGATGGGGGAAACACGCCCGCCTTCTATACAGATTGTAGCTCCTCTAAGCACTGGGTCACTTCTTTATACTTCTTATATAAAATAAACGCATGAACACAAAAATAGTCGGTTAACTGCGAAGTTCTATTCCAAAGATTATAAACTGTCACGATCAATATACCAGGGTGGTGCTTAGAGACTCTACAAACTGTAATATACAAAAGGATCATCCTGACTCTCACAGTTCGGAGATGGCATGTCAAACTCCACGCCATCAACTTAACTATCGTTCGGCAACAGCGATGGATGTCATGGCTTATCCATTGGATACCGTTCACCATTCGAGGGATAATTTGACACAAGGATGGCAAGGATGGACTGGACACCCTCTATCCTTATCCGCGTCTCTATCATTGTGACACTCGGCCGTTCGTATGAATGGCATTGTGGTGGATGGATGCCGCCCCGGGGGCATGGTCTTCCGGTTTGTGCGGTTGTAACAACCAGCACAGAAATGAGAGGGGCGGGGTCAACCGATTTACGTTTTGTGAACTTCTCTTCTGCTACTCTAGCACTGAAGGACTACTAATGCTCAGCTCGGCTGCGTTTTGTAGCACTCTTTTCAATGGGATAGTCCTATTCACTCTTCGACCAGCACCAAGATTGTGGTCGAGCAACCGCTTCGACGTCACGCTCTGCAGATTACGCTCTGCGTCTTGCTCAACTCGTCAAAGACGATCGATGCGCACCGGAGAATCCCCTATGGCCAGGCAGTGCCCACAAATCTGTCGATCGTCTATATGAAGCCTGCTGAATGATCAGGACTGAAGAGCATGATGGTGCTATACCAACGATGGTTACCCACCAGCCATGATTGCCCCCTTAATGGAGAGCTCCGCATGAAGTTATCCATCGTCTTTCAGCCACCTGTCACGGTTTGGCTTTATGCGGGATAGAATGACGGTATGCCTACGTCCCGTGGTCAGTTCCAATTGTCAAAATTCCATGTCGTTCGTCATCTTCACGTACCTTGCGCATGTGAAGAAGAAGACTCACTATCGTTGTGCGATCGCCTTCGTAGACCTTCATCTTTTGCCGCAGGAGACCAAGCGGCAGCATCTACGCCGTACACGCAGATCCATGGGTGAGGCTCTAAACGGTACGAATGGACTTGCGCACCACCACCGTACCTTCTTCCGCCGCAGCACCTCAAACGCCTTGTCGATATTGTGGAGTGCATTCGCTCTCGCGATCTTCTCGTGGCGGCAGACACCTTCCATGCGGCGCATGTGCTCGAGCTTTTCCACAATCGAGCAGAGCAAAACGCCCGATGTAAACTCGCTAAGACACGCACTTGGGTTCTGCGTCACAGCGATACAAACATTAGTGGCAACCTACAAAGCCATGAGAGACCACCAACGTACGCGAAACGCATCAGCATCCGCGAGCTCGATGCCAAGCCGCTTGAGCCAAGAGAGGACATGATTCACTTGCATTGAGCTGAAGGCGACCACTTCGGTCGCTACCACAGGCAGAGTACGAACTGCCTCGTCGCCATTCCCAGTTTCTTCGCGCTGGCGTTCCAACGTTGGAGCCGCTATGCCTTCCTGCACCGTCGTAGTTTCTCCCACGTCCTCACCTGCATCTTGTGAGACTCTTCTTGCAGTTGGTGAAGCGATGCATTCCGAGGCAGTTGAGCCAGAGCGTGACGTGCGATCACTCTCTTTTATCACCGTCTCGGATATGTCGGATTGCAGCAAATGGCGTGTTGTCGGATCGTCATGCAGAGTAATGGACGGATCAGCCCGCACTGCTCTCTGCAGCGGGACGATATCGAGCAGCGCATCGTCTGTCTTTGCCACTGGCGCCGGCAGACGCCTACTCGCCGTCGGTACTATGTCCTCCTCGTCATCCATTAGCGAAATCGCGTCCCACGGAGCTGTTCGACAGCCGACTAGCGTCGCGAGCTCACCGTCCCGACACTCTTCCTCGACAAGTTGGCACGCCGGCACATCGAGGAACAGCGTAGTGACCTTGGGTTTCCCTTGGCGAGGAAGTAGCGGAGCGCGTTTATTCTTGACAGTCCGTTGTTCTGTTGGAGGACGTGGTGGGGGTGATACAGTTGGGGCGACTGGAGACTGGCAAGCGCATGCATCGTCTGCTATGCACACCTGCATCACGTGTCGCAGCACGCCATAGATGAATTGCTTGTCGCCAATGGTGATTCCGTCGAGGGCTTGCTTGGTGAGGTAGACTGCGGGGATGCTTGGCTCGCCCAGAGTCGCTATCGTGCTGATCGCCGCGTGAATGTTGGCTCTGTAGCCATGGCAAAGGGTTGACGTAAGCATTCCTGTGGGCCATCAGTGTCTTGATCGACCTACCGCACTTCCAGCAGTGTCTTTGGTGGGTCTCTATACACCAGACATGGCAAATTGGATCGTTTGCTTCTTTCGCAGAGTAGCCGGCTATCAGAGCTGAGTGTAAGACGCACTATGCTTAAGCGATGGAGGTGGTGGAGACATTGAACATACCACAAGGCCACGCCGTTGCGAAGACAGTCTTCAAGGATACCGGAGGACACCTACAGCCACGATCGTGAGATAATCCGGTTCTGCGTACAAACAACAACCAGTAGCACTGCGTCTCACACACCTCCGACGGGTCAACGCCGACCGACTTCATCCAGCGCTTCACGACGTCCATCTGCTCGGCCGTGATATACGGAGGCCTCCGGACACTGGTGCCATCCTCGACGAACGCAAACAAACTCGTTGTCGCTTTGTTGGTCGGCGCAGGTTGCTGTGTCTGCTTCTGCACATGAGCTAGGATTGACCAAATGGATCGGTCTCCTGTGTTTCCCTCCATCACATCCGCCAGCGCCTCTGGCGTGAGATCCATGGCCGACACGGGGACCACTCGGCACTCTTTCAGCAGTCCCCACGCGATGCTGAGGTTGTGGCGCCTCTCTGATTTTGTCCGCGGCTGCAGTGCCACGCCTCGCGGGAACCAGACCCCGCGAGGCCGCTGTGGCGTCGGGATCGTGTGGAGCTTGTGGCGCTCGGCGACGCTGCCACGCCGCCGTGCAATGGCTGCAGCCAGCTGGCACAACACGACGTCATCAACCACAGCGGTCTGGTCTCCAATATTGTGACAGACCACACCGAGCGATTCCATCCACGATAGAATGTCTCGTTCCACGGGCTCGCTCGACCTCGACGTCACATTGTTGCCTACCGGTCGCCGACACGCACTCTTCACGATTCTGTTCCGTGGGTCGTTCTCGCGTTGGTGGCTGTCGCTCTTGGCGGTTGACTTTCTGCTTCGCTGGGTCGATCGGGTGTGCTCTCTTGATGACGGAAAAGGGTGGTGTGTCCGTGGTGACTTGGTGACAAATAACTTTCTCCGCTGTGAAGCACTATCCACGGTCTGGCTCTGGGACCGGCCACTCGCCTCTTCCTCTCCGAGCCTGGCATCGTCTGCCTCACGACATGGTCTCCTTTGGATTGCTCGTCCGACCCGCAATCGGATTTCCTGCGATTGCGCTGCTGCAAACGCGAGTTGGGTCTCTTTTTTCTCCATTGCGAGCCGACGCAGCACGGTCACCACAGCAGCGATGGCTGCGGTGTCGCCGGCCGCAATGCGCGCCGCACACTGCGCACTGTTGACAATAAACGCTGCGTCGCCGTCGGCCGCAGTGCAGCGCTGTGCCGCAAACGCCACGGCGTCAACCACGCAAATCCGTGGGTTCGAACCTTCGTGCCTCTCCTCATCTTGGAGCCATGCCACGATGGCGTCCAGCACGTCGCCCAGACGTAGCTCCTCGAGCGTGTCGACCAGCAAACAGGACGCGAGCGGGAGCGAGTTAATCCAGTGGACTAGTATCCTCTCGTGAGCGCGGTGGGGCGACGAAGAGGCCATTCTGGAGAGAAAGTACGAAGCGAGAGATCTAAAGCCAGCGCGACGTTTCACAGTGCAGTCCTTATGAAGCAACCAAACAAAGGAATGTTGCTGCATAGGAGAGTTCAGATGGCACTGAAGCGGGGTGTTCGTCGCTGTGACATGCGTTCCTCCTTTCTCCATCGGAAAGTCTCACTTGACTGTGAGTTACCGTGTCATTCATCTGTATGTCGGGTGTGCTGAATTGCAGAGGCACATAGACTATTCTGCTTACCGAGTCTTGTATTGCGAAGAGCAGTGAGGAATCATAGTGATTGGTTTGAAGATTCCGGTGGCTCACAGATGGGAGAAGCCCTCATGTCCATGGGACGTTGAGACGAACAGCCGTGACAATACGTAACGGTGCTGTACATAAGGGGATGCTGACGCAAGGACCGCCCCCTGGTTTCTTTCGAACTCTCGATGCGACTCATTAGAATTGAGACGAATAGTACCAGCCAGTAATCATAGAGCCTCTATGATCACAGGACGCAAGTGGGCAGAGGCAGACGCACGTGCGTACTCGAGCTACGGTGCCGGAGGTCGGACACCCTTCATCCGCGAGACTCGCCAAGTAGTTCGGGTCCTAACCAACTGGCGTGCTATAAAAGACCGAATTACGTAGGGCATCAACCAAACATTCGATATCGAATCCTGGTCAGTCGCGTCTCACCATTTGCTCCGACGAAAGCACGCCACAGCCACGCAAGCCACAGCCACGCACGCACACGTGATGCCAACACACGTCGTGTGTGGCATCCCCGACTAGACGTGTGACACGTCTAGTCGGTGGAGAGGTGAACGTGATATGTTTTACTCGTAAACAATGATCTTCATATCCGGATAGGCTCTTTTGGTTCCCGAAGATCCTGTCCAACTTATTCTTTGGTAACTCCCAAAGTTCATACAGTAGCGCGTGTGGCCCACACCATCATGGACCTTGTGGGCCTCATGGCTCAGTGGCAATGCCACTGGGTGACCATGATGGCCACACACCCACACACAATATCGCGTTCCTTGAAGCCACCTGACAAGAACGTGCCATTTGGTAGGGATGGGGAATGGTTTGAAGGGCGCGAAAAAATTACCTAATTCAGTATGCGCTCAAGCAATCCGCAACGCAGAATTCTTGATATACTGGAAAAACAGTGTCTATCATGTGGATGGCCCCTCATCCACAAATGGATGGTGCCACCCCGCCTCCCCACGACTGCCAAAGTTGATTCCACCAGCCCGACTTTACGTTCTCAGCCAAACACAATTGAAGTAACCTCCCATAACGTATACGTGTGCATGCCGTTCATCTGCGACGTTCCCCCGATCACGGTGGACTTGGAACGTACGCAGAAATCACGCGTGCTGGATCGAAAACCCAACAAACCAACGCTGGATCGAAAACCAAAACGTCGCCCATGCCTCCCCCTCCACTCCAGAGTCTCGCCTCACAATACAACCCGCCATAAGCACTCGCGCTGCCGCGGCGTGCGTGTCCGGCCCCCTTCCCCTCGCTCTCAGAATATACTCCCGACCATGTCGCTTTCTGCATCCGCCAGCTCTTCGCTCCGATCGAGCAGGTGCGTTTACCAACTTGATTATGTTGGTATTTTGTTGGCTCCGCATTGTCTCACGTGTTGGCATCTCTTTCCTGGAACCGGATCACTTTCCAAAAACTGTTCTCGGTCTCCTCCTCTCTCATCGATCAATCAATCAATCAGAATGCGTGGCTCCTCGATCTCGACGCCAAAGTTCCCGTTCCCAGAGGACGCGTTCGCGTCCGCCCGACTCAGCACAGAGCAGCTCCACGGCCACGAGCAGCAGATCCAACAGCTCATCGCGCAAGCGCTGGACGAGTGTGACCGCGCCGATGTGATGGGCCGCGCGGCCTACACCGATTCATGGGAGATTGTGGGCTTTCAGGATAACGTCACGGCACTGAGGCGCGAAGAGACCGCGTCGAACACAGCAACACCTTCCTCGTCGTCCCAAAAGTCCCAGTACCGTTTGATTGGCGACGTGGGCGGCGACTACCGCGACCTCATGGCACTCTACTATGCCGACACCTCCAACGATCTGTACGAGTGGCTCCAGTTCATGAACCAGTCGACACTGGACGCCCAAATCATCCAGACAGTCGAGTCCGCCACCGCCGAGAAGCCACACCAGTACTTTGGTGTCAAGTGGACTGTGTTCCAACTGTCCAAGCTAGCAACCAAGATGGACCAGTGCTTTGTCGAGTACATGGCGTACTGCAAAGACAGTCGCGGCCGTGATGTCGGTGTACGCGTGACGCTGCCGATCCGCATTCCCGAGATCGACCTCACGATGGAGGCGCTGAAAGTGCGCCGCATGGCGTCGCAAATGGTCCAGATCTTCCGCCGGGTAGATGACAAGACCACGCGCACGTTTGTGATGCTGGAGAACGATTTCCTACCCGCCGCGCCGGCCGCGTACGTCAAGACGTTGCTCATGCTGAGCCATAACGTGGCCATGGGCATCGATGCCCGCCGCATCCGCCGCCGCGGACTCGTGGCCGAAAGGAACTGGACGCCCAACGCCTCCCGCCGCAGCTGCGTCGTGTGTACACGTACGTTTGGCGCGACCCGTGGCCGCCACCACTGCCGATTGTGTGGTGATGTCATCTGCCGCAAATGCACCGTCATGCGGGACACGGCCGATCCCGTCACGCGCAAGACTTTCAAGGTCACCAAGACCAAGTTTTGTGTGGTCTGCATCGTGAATCTGCGTGGACGGGATGAAGCCGACGCCGCTGGTGCAAGTGCTTCCGCTGCTGCCCACCCGATTGCTGCTGTGGACCTCTCGGCGTCGATGGTCACGGCCGTCGTTCAGGCATCGTCCTCCACGAAAGGACGTGGGATGGACTATATGGTGACCGATTCGGTGGACGAAGGCTCACGGTCATCGGTGTGGTCGGAGACCGAGTCTGAGGGCTGCACCGGAGACTTCGACTTCACAGACAGCGCGCGGACGTCGCTGTCGTCTTCGTTCTCGGATGTACAGGATGGCGGCAGCGAGAAGCACTCGTTTGGCAAGCGGCTGCATGAGATCGCCGAGCGCGTCGAGGAACTGGCCGTGGACGAAAGTAGTACTGCCTTTACTGCGACGACTGGTAGTGGTACGAGTTCTCGCAAATCCCGGCCGACCGACTTGGTGCTTTTCATTCCCGACGATTCCGAATACATTGAGACGATCGACACCAAGGACATGATCCGTGGGCATCAGATCGAGTCGCCGCTGAGTGCCTCGGGTGTCTTCACCCTGGCCGAATTCAAGAAGAAACGGAGCCGCACCGATAGCGCAAACCAGCTTAATGGACCAAGCTCGACGCGGTCGCTCGACCAGAATCTGGCCGAGCAGGAGGCACTGCTGCGGCAGATGATCACGGCCTCGCAGGGCGTAGTGACGCCGATTCATGGCGACTATGACGACCGCGACTACCCTTACGAGTATGACGCGTGAGCAATTCTTAGAAATGAAAATGATTAATACGTATTATATAGAATTATGTTGACAGCTACCAATGTCTTCGGTCGCGTGAGCGATCATGGCGTGAGCTGAACTGAAAATGACGTGGGAGATCTTCCCACCAGTAGTTCCGCACGTGGAGTAATTGGATAGAGAGAGAGAGAGAGAGAGAGAGAGAGCAGATTCTTCGTATAGTCTGCGCTCCTCCGGAGGTCCTACGCTGTCCGTCGCGCACACATCGCATCCGTCAGCGTGAAGCAACTCCACGTCCTTGGTCGTGCCTCTCTGCGCCGCGCTGCGGAGTCTCACAACGCTCTGCGCCGCCACGGCATCGACCGCGGTCGGTTCATCCGCCTCCAATATCCTCTCACCCGGGATTTTGGAGAATGGATTCGCTGTTGCTGGTTCAGACCGTGAATCCAAAGAGTTGCTTGGCTCACAGATAGACTATGTATCGATACAGGATATCGGGTTGTGCGTCCTCTGAACGCGATTAATAGTAGAAAGAGTTCTTGAGAAGTTCGCGATACGCAAACGATTTATTTATAGAGGCTCTACCCATTTTTTCTTGTAGCCTCCACAGTCCCCACAGGTCGTCAGTGCGTCGTCAGTGCACCAGCCTTCCGGGTCCATGCGTTGGACTCGCCGGGCATCAATCACAAGAGGACATGATCGCGCTGGCAAAGTGGACTCTGTCGTCGCCAAGTCGACGGCACTTGGAGTGCATTGGGCGCACTTTGGTCATGTTGAAGTTTCCAAATCTCATGAGATTCAATACCCATTGTTGTTTACAGTTGTCGACATTTCCGACCTATTTTCGACATTTCCGACATCCCTCCGTCCGCCATTCAACCCATCCCAAAGGCTGAGAGCTCCTCACATTTCTGTCACGGCCACACAAAAGTCAAGGGAGAGAGAGGCTCTTACTGACAAGATGCCGCCGAAAAAGGGGAAGAAGCAGGCGCCCAAGAAGCAGGCCGCTGGCGCCGGCGGCGATGACTGGGACGATCTCCTGAATGAGTTTGCGGACGCTCCAGCGCCCGAGACCAAGGCCGAAGCACCCAAGGCCGACGAGCCCAAGACCGACGACAGCAAGGCGCCGCAAACGCAGGACGAAGTGGACGCCGCGGCGGCCGCGTACCTCGCGTCGCTGGGTCTGGATCCGTCAGCGAATGCCGGTGCTGCGTCCGGTAATAAGAAGAAGGACAAGAAGAAGAACAAGGGGAAGAAAGATGCCGGTGGGGAGGCGGCGGCCCCCGCGCCGGCGTCCAAGAAGCCGATCTCGGCCGCCGCGCAGAAGCTCATGGAGCGCCAGGCAGCGATGCGCGCCGAGCAGGAGCGTCTTGAGAAAGAGCGGCTCGAGGAGGAGGCCCGGGAGCGAGAGGAAGAAGCACGGCGGCTCGCTGAGCTCGAGAAGGAGGAAGAGATCAAGCGCAAGAAGCGCGAGGCCAAGCAGGCCAAGATCGATCGCCAGAAGAAGGAAGGCACGTACATGACTAAGGCGCAAAAGGCCAAGGCGGCGCGCGCGCAGGCCGCGCTCGAGGCCATGCAGCAGGCCGGGTTGGTCGCGGCGCCCACGACGGAAGAGAAGAAGAAAGTGACGTACTCGAACAACAACAAGAAGAAGCCGGCGGCCAAGAAGAAGGAAGAAGAAGAGGAAGAGGAAGCGAACAACGACGACGACGAAGACGGAGAGGACGACTGGGAAAAGGCCGCCGATGGCGACGCCAAGCCCGCCGCGGACGAAGAAGACGAGGCGCCCGATGCGTGGGACGAAGAAGATTGGGAGTCGAGCGATCTCGTGGCGTCGCTCGAAGACAAGCTCCAGTCGTCTGCTAATGGCGGCGAAGCGATCCTGAACAATGACGGCGACGAAGATCTGCTCTTGCTGGAGCAGCAAAAAGAACAGGAACTGCTCCGAGTCCAGGGGCTCGCGCTCGCCAAGCGCCAAGCCGAACAGGAAGAGCAAGCGCGTCTCGACGCTGAGGCCGAGCGCCAGCGGTCCAAAGCCCAGCAAGAAGCCGACCGCAAAAAGGCCGAGGCGGCCGACCGCCGCCGCGTGCGGGAAGAGGCTGCGCTCGCCAACGTCTCGACCGACAACCTGCGGTCGCCCATCTGCTGTATCATGGGGCATGTCGATACGGGCAAGACCAAGCTGCTCGACAATATCCGCAAGACTAAAGTCCAGGACGGCGAGGCCGGCGGCATTACGCAGCAGATTGGTGCCACCTTTTTCCCGGTCGAGGCCATCAAGCAAAAGACAGCGCGGCTCGCGCAGACCATGAAGCTCGAGTACCGACTCCCGGGACTGCTCGTGATTGATACGCCGGGCCACGAGTCGTTCACGAACCTCCGGTCGCGCGGCTCGTCGCTGTGTGACATTGCCATTTTGGTCGTCGACATTATGCACGGCCTTGAGCCGCAGACGCTCGAGTCGCTGCGGCTGCTGCGCCAAAAGAAGGCGCCGTTTGTGGTCGCGCTCAACAAGATTGATCGCTGCTACGGCTGGAAGACCATGCCCGACATGCCCATCCAAGAGGCGCTCAAGCACCAGAACGAGCACGTGGTTCGCGAGTTTGAAGACCGCACGAAGCAGATCATGGTCGAGTTTGCCGAGCAAAAGCTCAACGCCGAGATCTACTGGAAGAACAAGGACCTCGGCCGCACCGTGTCGCTCATTCCGACCAGTGCCATCTCGGGCGAGGGCGTCCCGGATCTGCTCATGATGCTCACCAAGCTCACGCAGGAACGCATGGCCAAGTCGCTCGCGTTTGTCGATATCCTCCAGTGTACCGTGCTCGAGGTCAAGGTCATTGAAGGGCTCGGGACAACCATTGATACCGTGCTCGTGAACGGCACGCTCCACGAGGGCGACCGTATTGTGTGTTGTACACTGGACGGTCCTGTGGTCACGTCCATTCGGTCGCTCCTGACGCCGCACCCAATGAAGGAGATTCGGATCAAGGGTGAATACATTCACCACCACGAGATCAAGGCCGCCATGGGTGTCAAGATTGCGGCCCACGGCTTGGAGCGCGCCGTGGCCGGCACGCAAATCTACGTGGTCGGACCGGACGACGACGAGGAAGAGCTCAAGGACGCCGTCATGTCGGACCTCACGGGCATTTTGGACTCGGTCAAGGCCACGAAGCGCGGCGTGATGGTCCAGGCCTCGACGCTGGGCGCACTCGAGGCGCTGCTCGAGTTCCTACGCACGTGTGACCCGCCGATCCCCGTGGCGTGCGTGAACATTGGACCCGTGTTTAAAAAGGACGTGATGCGCGCGAGCGTGCAGCTCGAGCACCAAAAGGAGTTTGCGACCGTGCTGGCGTTCGACGTCAAGGTCAATAGCGACGCGGCCGAGCTCGCGCAGACGCTGGGCGTGCGCATCTTCACGGCCGACATTATCTACCACTTGTTTGACCAGTTTACGGCTTACATGGACACGTTCCGGCAACAGCGCCGCGAGGAAATGGCCGACGTGGCCGTGTTCCCGTGCATTCTCAAGATTCTGCCCAACTTTGTGATCAACAAAAAGGACCCGATTATCTTGGGCGTGGATGTGGAGGAAGGCATCTTGAAGATTGGCACGCCGCTGGTCGTGCCCAGCGCCGGCATGCTGCTCGTGGGCCGCGTCGCGTCGATCGAGCGCGACCACAAGGAACTCGACCGCGCCAAGAAGGGCTCGTCCGTGGCCGTGCGGATTGACAATGAGAGTAGCGTCATGTACGGACGCCACTTTGACCACAAGAACAAGCTCGTGTCCAAGCTCTCGCGCGCGAGCATTGACGCGCTCAAGGAGCTGTTCCGAGAGGATCTCCAGAAGGAGGACTGGCAGCTCGTGATCAAGCTCAAGAAGGTCTTTGACATCATCTAGATCCAGGGAGAGAAGAGAGTGAGACTACTCCATGCAGCGAGAAGGTGAAATTGATGTGGAAGTCTTCTTTATAACTGGATGGTTCTGGAATCAATGAGGAATCTCGATGGGGAAACTGCTCTGGATACCGTCGTGCTTGGTGGGAACCATACGCGTCCAGAGATCCAGGGACAGCTCCTCCCGACTTGCTGCCCCTGGATCAGGGAGTAAAGAACGGACGCACATGTGATGGAGAATGATACAACTAAAAAAAGCACTGACGCCTGAGTTGCATGCATTGCACAAAGCATCTGACTTCGCAGCTGACTGGGAGTTCTCCGGAAGGTGCTACGGAGACTACATGCTGGTCAGCGCTCAGGACGCCCGACAAGGTGTGCGGTTTTACTGCAACGCTCGTCGTCGGGCATGGTAATGTATTATAGACTGCACAGTGGAGTGAGTTGCCGGAGGCAACTTTTCGAGGCAAGTTGCCTCGGGAAGAACGGTATGCTGCAGCATTCTGTCTGTCTGCACCCCAGTACTGTAGTGGCTTGAAGCCGCTGTTTGGGTACTGCAGACAGACAGATGTGTGGCTCTTTCGACCTTCGAAAAAGTATGGCGACCGTGTTAGATGCACCTTCTATGCCTCTTTCGAATCCCGATCTGGAAGTGTCCCGGTTGTGCAATCGCCGAAAGAGATTTCCAATGCTGGATCCGGGCAAGTCCAGTGAACGCAGGCACAGCGGGGCTCTCGCAGTGCTTGTGCTCATTGGACTATGCCCCGATAACAGAGTCAAATCTGCTGGCACACTGGACACCACTGTCCAGACGCGGCTGACTTTCAGGGCGTCATGTGGTATGGACCCCTATGCAGGACTGCTTGACTAGCACGTCCACTGAACACCGAGATTGGCTGACGGCAAGTTCACGCAACTTTCAGAGGTGCTGGGGGCTTTATCGAGCAGCGCACGCATGCGTTTGCAACCCGGCCGTGGGTATCCTGGTGGTGATGATGACAGGCTTCTGGACCTTCCAAGCTGCTGCGGTTCGGATTGGGCGCGGATTTGTGCCGCCTCAGGCTAGCACGTGGACCAATCGCTACTCTCCATTTGCGCAAGTAGATCCAGTAGTCAGTCCCGCCAGCCTGGGCACAAGCCGCGGTTCACACTGGTACCCGTACATTCATCTCCCAACGAACGTCACGATGTAATATATAGAAACACTCAGGGAGATCAGTTTTTGTCGCCCAGTATGTCAGGCAAGGTCTGCCAACCTTGGCAAATTTCCAAAGGATATATAATCTTGCATGATGTCGTTTGTTGAGGGATGACTGTACCAATATATACTTCAACGGCCATTGAGCGTTGTGTCCACTGCGCACCTGGGTCTGTGCTAGAGTCAAGCCACCCAAGTGAACAGCAGCTGGGAGACTGGTCCATTTGGTGTGAGTATCCGTGTTGCCGTTGGGCGAATACCGTACTGAAATCCTTTCAGGGAGATTCTGCTCCTCTCCGTATCGGACCTGAGTGCGCCTTCGTGCGCACTCCTCTCGACTGGCGTTGATCCAGTGAATGAGCAGCAGAACCGCACCTCGCATCGTGCGTCGTGTTTGCGAGTCTGCATGCTCGAGTCAAGCTGCATCGAAGGCCGAGAGCTGGCGGGATCATATTCAGCCGATCAGTCATTTCAGCTGAGTCAGCCCCGCTCCAACCAGATGTCCGGCGTCTAGCATCCGGAGTGTGAACCGAGATCTTCGTGTGAGTGAATGGCACTCTCACTTGCGGCTCGTTGAGTTTGAAGGTTGCCTATGGATCTGCGATCTGCGACCCAAGACAAATCCAACGGCCCTTGGCATCGTCCGCTCCACTCACTGGCCACTTCTCCCGTCCGCTCGGTGGCTGGCCAATAAACCAAGCGCCAGTCACGGATGACGGTGCGTGGGTTGGCCAACTCTGTTGGCCCACGCGAAGGTTCGAGAAAAAAACAGAAATTAGAACATGTTTTGGATCGCTCTTGGTTTTCTCACAGAGTTTGACAGACAGGCATGCGACCAGACTGGGTGCGTTCTGGGTCGAAATATCACTGCGTGCCGTGATAGCCATGAACTGCTGCAATCTCCGGAATCGAAAAAGTTGTTGCTTTTTTGCTTGATTATTTTGGTTTGGCTGAATATTCGTGGAATAGCTCGACTCTTCAAACAAATACCAGCTGCTCTGGCGGCAACACAAAAATGCTGGTGCGAGCGTTTCATTTTTCACAAAAGAAGGAAAGTGAAACGCTCGGTGTACCTCCCCTCTTTTTCAGTCCCGCACTGGAAGAGCCATCTGGAACAAACCATAGCAGCGGTCGTGGAACACGCTGTGCACAGAGGTCGTGCACGGAACAGGGTGTGCTGTACAGTACCGACCTATTCTGCCTACGTACCTCCCTCCGCTCCACTCCGCCCCGCCCCCTCCGCTCTGCTGTCCCCTCGAAGCTCCTCGGTTCAACTTGCGACCGACAAAGGGATGCGTTGATTTGCCTGCAGGGGGCGTGGCTCTTCCCAGCTTTTCACACCACTCAGCTCACTTTTCATTTGGATATCCAACGCGCATCCCGTCCCACCAAAGGACACTCGGTTCCTCCTCCACACGCACGCACCACAAGTCACACGTGACATTCTCCGCTACACGTATCCCTCCTCAAGCACACTTCGCTTAACCATGCGCATGCGATCGGCTTCCTATTCCGGCACCTCGAAGGCCATGACCACTGACTGCTCCTCCAACTCCTCTTCTGCCACAACATGCTCACCCGGAAAGATCACGACGAATACCACGCGTGTGCCAAAGTTCCTCCGCTGTCTTTACGACATCCTCCACACAGAGGACCAATCGATCCTCGCGTGGTCCAAGGACGGCTCTCATTTCCAGATCTTGAGTACGTCGCGACTCGAGGTCGAGATTCTGCCCAAGTACTTCAAGCACGGCAAGTTTGCCAGCTTTCAGCGGCAACTGAACAACTTTGGCTTCCGCAAGTGGACCAAGACGCAGTCCAATGTCTGCACGTTCAGCCACCACCACTATGTGCGTCGTCAACCGCAGCAGCTAGTCGAGCTCGTCGCGCTACAAAGCGAGAGCTCGGGCATCGCCGAGTCAGCCCCATCGGCTGTCAGCGACAAGCTGCCGTCACTTAACGGCAAGCGTAAGCGTGGCGAGAGCACATGCGAGGCGGCCAAGCTGACAGCCACCCACAAGGCGACCAAGCGGGGAGCCCACACATCTAGCCATCGCAGGACGGGGCTACCGCTCATCAAGGTCGACCCGCCCGCTGCGTTTGACTTTGGCGGGTTCGAGCCCTGGAGCCCATCTGCGGATGTGCGTCCTCTCGAATGGGCTTCCAAGTCGCGACTCGCGGCCATCAAGAGTGAGAGCGGCAATGAGACGCCTACGAGTGCCGCCGGTTTTGCTGACATGGCCTTTGATTTCACGCTCGAGGAGCTCGACGACATTTTGCTCACGAGCAGCCATGGCACCGATGACTACCTCCAGACCATCGCCGCACAAAAGCTCACCGACTGGTACGGCGTAGAGCCGCCTCTCGCGTGGGCCGACGGTCCGGATCTCTTTGGCAAAGCCGAGCTCGAGATGTATATGCAAGACACGGAGCTCTGGGCCAATCACTAAGCGCCCCGTCCAACAGACCTTCATGTATACTAGTGTGCTAACAACTCCATGAAAACCAATCCAAGATTTTGTGTACTTTAATCCATGTCATGTATCAAGTTGAAGAGATCCCAGCCAGATTACCCTCATGATTCCGTGGCCTAGAAAATGCAGAGCGGACGATGGAGGGGACATGCGTGTCATTTGGGCCATCGCCGCGTGCTTTGTTCATAGGATTTTCATAGGATTTCGTTGGGAGCCAGTGGATTTGACGGGCTGACCGTTGGACCTTCGCGGCATGTTCAACGCCACGGCACATTCCGCTCGCAGTCCTTAAAGTTCGTTTTTTTTCATCCCCCCGGTATCCAAACAAAAAGCGACAGGGATCGTAAACCCATCCTAAAATCAGCAGGCGAGAGTGGGAGGGATTCCGTTACGCGTCCAGAAGCCCCTCTATCCTTTGATCTGGAGAGACGATGCGACTGTCGTCAGAGGTCGAGAAGGGGACCTAATGCGACTATGATCCACAACGTGGACGGCAGGTGGGAGACTTCAGAACCCTGGAACCAATGAAGTGGCCAGCAACAATCAACTTTCGAAGGTTCGTATCTTCAACGGCACGCATGTATAATAATACCAGCACAGTCCCAATCTTCAAACACAGTTTATCCATTTTCAACCCACCAGAGGTCGCGACCTTTCGGATGCCCACGACCTTTCGACACGCTTCTTCCCAGCCTTTGCAATCTTGGCTGGGATTTGAGAGTTTGGTTGGCGCCGCCACTCGCATCGATTAGGGGGTTTCTGGATGCGCCAGCGCCAATATGGCTGATTTCGATTCCTACTCCACCTCGGCGTGCTTCCCGTGGCAGTGATGCATGGCGGATTTAGTTCAACCAGTCTCTCTACAGAGAGAGGGACCAGAGAGCCCTTTGGTGGTCGCCTTAATCGGCGCCAGTGATATTGCCACGCCAATAACACCCGCACTCTCTTGCACATTACCATTCAGCGCATGCTAAAAGCTCGAGGTGGGGAGCTACGCTGAGCCTTAGACTGAGGCGGCTGTCATAGGTGGCATTCGTGACCTGGCGAAAGATACCGCACGTTTTTGTATCACGGCTATAGTTTTGACGGTGGATTAGTATTGTGGACGGTGGTACTACCACCAGGGAACTGCAACGCGAGGTCGACAACATGTATGCTTTGGACTTGGCTAACCTAGACTAGAGAAGACAATGGAATAGGTGGAAGCTCCACTGTTGTTCAAGGGAGGTTCGACTGTTGTTCAAGGGAGGCTCCACCTCCAACAGCACTCCAGTGTCTTTGATACATAGCAGTATGTTGGCTGTTTGTTGGAGGTTTGATAAGAGAAGGAAGGATTGCAACAGGAATTAATGCTCACAGTACGTGTATAGTTTACGCAGGACATGTTAAATAGCAGTCACGACATCGACATAATAGGCAAGGGCGTTGCTCAAGACATGCCGCTCAGTTCTCAGCCAGCACCTGCGCCGCGAGCTCGAGGAGCAGTTCCTCGCCTTCAAGCACCTCGGTCTCAGCGAGCGTGCAGAACAAGTGGCGCATGTTGCGCGGTCCGCGGTTCGCGATCTTGGTGTCGACAGCAAAGCCCGAGTACACTGAGTAGTTCCAGAGCGCGTTGGTTTTGTTCTGGATGCGGATCGGCGCGTACTCCGTAGCTGCCGTCGCAACATCTTCCTTGGCCTTGACTGCCGGCGTCTTGGAGCGCGACTCCTTTTGGCGCTGGGGCTGACGGCTCTGCTTGGTGAGACGCTTAATTTCCTCGGCGCGCTCGAGCATGAGGCGCATCTCCTTCTCGCCAATGTCCTCGACTTCAGGCTCTTCTTCATCGTCCGACACGCCGCAGGTCGATGCGTTCGACGCGAGCTCCGCGGGGTCCGAGTACGAGCGCGGCTTGACGTCCAGCGGCAGTGCGATCGCCGCGGACTTGGTCGCCTGCATCTTGCGGCGCGCGTTGCGGCGCACAGAAGCGTTCTTCCGCGCCGTCGTCGGCTTCATCGGCTGCTCGAGCTCGGCGGTCTCCGCAATAGCTGCCAGCGCCATGGTGGTCTCGACCGAGACTTCAGGATACTCGCAGTCTGACGTCGGCGTCCAGAACTGGTCCACAACCTTGGAGATGGCAAAGCCCAAGAATCCAGAGACAGTGGCGGCCATGTTGTTGGTGTGTGCTGTTGTTTGTGGGACAATGTGAGGAGGGGGAGGCAAATTGCAATGTGATCTAATCGAGCTGGTCTCCTCCTCATTGAGGTTCACCCCATCGCATCCTACTGGAAACATCCTGACTCGTCTTGCGTCTGGATCCTCCGTAAAGTCACTCCGGACTCTGGACGAGTGTCGCGACGCATCATCCACACTAAGACAGAACCAGCTGGGCGGACGCCCGAGTTGGCTCCATTTTTGTTTCTATTGTGAGAGTGGAAACAGGTGGCTGAAACTGTCTATCTGAGCCATAATTGCAAATTGCAAGAAATACCAGTTTGTATATCCTATATTTGTAGTTTTCAATTGTGTATCTGCACATCGATTGGTTGAAAATACGCGCTGTGCTAGAAAGCCGCTTGACTCGGTAGAGGCCGGAACAGGAAGTCGCCTGTCGACAGTTCTCGGGCAGAACTCTGTTGTCCAGATGTGCACATCCAGCCATCTGGGTAAGCCATGTGCGGCCACGAGTGGCGTAACTCGCGTTGCGGCGAGTCAACAAATCCCTGACCGGAGAGGAGTTGACATTGTCAACTTGACAAAATATGATCTCGGGTTGTCCACGTGCTGGACCCCCTCAGTATTTAACCAGATCAATAGTTGTTCAGCATCCGCTGTTAACAACATTCCAGGTCCGTAGAATCCGATCGGCCAAGTCGTAACATTCAGAGCAGCCATCTTCCATCCTCCTGGAAGGAGGTCTCGTGGACCATCCACGCGCTGATCTATGATCCAATAGTTGAGCATTATTGCCGTCCGTGACCAACGGCTCTGGATGAAATGTTTTTATGAAGCTCGTCCAGAGAAGGTCTCCCTGGCTCCTGAGATGTCCAGCATGCAACGAGACTTCAGTAATACATACTTTTTATATAGATCCAGACGAACGCTTTTCGATTCTACGCAGGCCGGACATCCGCTTTGCCGTTGTGCCTTGGCTAACGCAGGTCATACGCAGGTCATACGAACAACATACAGTGTAAGTGCACGAGTGTAGCGCCCAGGTAGTGATTGCCAGGGCGACTACTGTCCAGCTGTGCGAGTGACTCTTGATCTCTGCTCCCACAGCGTGATGGCAATCAACGAAACCGGACCCTCTGTCACAGACTGTGGGGGCCCCACCACGCATGGGCACATGTGGAACTGCATCTTACAGTATTAGTGTCGTATTGTACTATAGTATTATATCCCTTCGAAGTACTGAAGTCATCCACCCACCGAGGCTGATGCAGTACACTGCATTACTGTAATAGTCAGCTTCGACGGTCTCCTCACCGAGACGGCTCATGTTGAGCTCTACTTCATGGTCTCCAGACTCTGGAGACCATGGAGCCCAGGAGACTGGAGCTTGTAGATGGGAGTCTAGCAATGCTCGCATTGCTACACTACTGGATTTCCAAAGAGCCCTTTCACATCCAATTGCTGGACAATGAGCGTGGATCCAGGATGAGACATGGGGTGGATAGACGCTTGTCGATGCCATGCCACTGGATTCAAACATCCTTCACCAGGGAGTCGGCGCCGTTGAAGATGCGGAATAGCTGCTACTCGGGTTCCGTTATTTCCCAAGAGTCCGTCCATAAAGCTTCCTATAGTCCACTGTGGACTCCACACTCTTCATACGGTCCCACTTCCACGAGTGCAGCCCACACTGTACTGGGCATTTCGACCACAAGAACACCATTGATGGTCGTCCCATCGCGAAATCCAGAGATAGCTACATTGCAGCTCAACAGAGTTCAGCACTGTAGCCATATATGTACTATAATAAACGAAAGTATGTCAATCAGTGAGCTTAGAAACGATCAACACTGGTATTTAATACGATGTATCCATTTCTAATTCAAGCAGCGTTCTTTTACCTCGCAGGTCCCATCATTGACGACGACCGCGACATTCGCTTCTGCACTGGCGTCGTCGGGATCGGCTCACCACTGTCTTGCTGGCTCGCAAACGTGTTGAAGATCTGCTCGAGCGTCGTCTGCGACACGCTGTACTCACGCACGCCCAGCGTGCTCTTGGAGTTCTCGATCGCCTCAAACACATTAGACAGCTTCAAGCGCGAATCCGTGCCGCCCTCTCCTCGGATCTTGAACCAGCACGAGTCGTTCTGACGCTCCAGCACTTCCACGTGGCCGAAATGGTTCTCCAAGAACGTCAGCAACGTCTCGAATCGCTCCTCACCAAGCCACCACGTCGCAAATGTCGTGGCCGACACGTAGCCATCGCGATCCAGCGCATGGGCGATAGTGAACCCCGTCGGGTGCGTGTTCACCAGCTTGTCCTCCCACGACGCCACACCAAACCGCGCACACGCGTCAGCAATCTGTTCACGAGTGACTTGCGACTGCGAGTCGAAATGACCAAGCGTGAGCTCCGTCACGTCGGTTGCCGTCGGCGGAAGCAGCTTCGCGTCAAACATGAGGCCGTCACCAAACCGGTTCTTCAGATGCTGCACGCTACCCAGACACTTGAGACCACCGCCCACCATGATGCCCACTCGCGTGCACAGGGCCTCGCACTCTTCCATGCTGTGCGTCGTCAGCACCACCGTCGACTCCTTGTTGTACGTCGAGATCTCCGAGATCACGTCCCACATGAACCGACGCGAGACGGGGTCCATGCCGGTCGACGGTTCGTCCAGGAACAAGATCGACGGCGAGCCGATCATCGCAATCGCCACCGACAGC
>JAADVZ010000528.1:0-21571 GCA_023335925.1 Pythium phragmitis
AGTGATAGTGATAGTGATAGTGATAGTGATAGTGATAGTGATAGTGATAGTGATAGTGAAGCGATACCAGTGCTGATGATTAGGCGCATACAGTAGAATACCAACGTCCTGCGCCTAATCATTTACACATTTATACATAATACCAGTGCTAATGATTAGGCGCAGGACCCCAATCGCCGAATCACTCCAGTAATCCACGATGTGATGATTCTGTATATAATACCAGTGCTGATGATTAGGCGCAGGACCCCAATCGCCGAAACACTCCAGTAATCCACGATGTGGTCTTTTTACTAGTACGTTGTTCGTTTATTTTGACAACAGTAATTGTATCGGGGCCTACAACTTTGAACGCCCTTTCCTATAAAACAGTTTTTTCACCAAATTTTGTTCAAAATCGATTTACAAAAAAGCTCAAATACGGGGTTCTGATACTTTGGTCTCATGTGTGATTTGGGACAAACCTTCAGAATTCCAGATGGCTACACTTTTAAGGAGCTTTTGAACCCAGAGGGAAACAGAAATATTACGAGGATTTATACAATCACTACAACTGCCACGTCCGGTCGAGCAGTCGGTCCACTCACAGCACCATCTCACCGAGGAGCGACATGCGGATCGTGAAGAGCACAAAGAGAAGCGGCAGCACGAGCAGCGTGGCGTGCCATGTCAGTGGCGTGGCGACTCGCTGCAAGAGCGTCGTCTTTCTGCACGCGTTGAGCACAATGTGCTCGCCGAGGTCGAGATGCGGCACTTGGTCCAGCGGCGCGTACGAGATCTGGTACTTGGTGGTGGCCTCGAGATCGTCGCGGGCGCTGGAGCGCACGGCGCCGTAGTGCTTTAGGTACGTCAACGCGTTGACGACGTTGCCAACGACCAGAGTGCCCGGCGGCGTGATGCCCTGGCGACGCACTTCTTCGGCAATGCGTCCAAGCGTGCTGCGCACCGTCACCGACCGTTCGGTTGTCGCCGCGTGGATCACGGCCGCTGGGAGATCGCACGGGAAGCCGCGCTCTTGGATGAGGCTTGTGCAGAGTCCTTCAATGCGGCCAATGGCCATGAGGAAGATGGTCGTGCGGTGGTCGCAGTACTCGGGGAGATTGGGGAAGCGGTCGGCCTTGCCGTGCCCCGTGCAGACCAGCACTTGGTCGGCGACGTCGCGCATGGTCGCAGGGATGCCCGCGCTCAGCGGCGCCGACAACGAGCTCGAAATGCCCGGGATCACTTCGACTTCAAAGCCGGCCTCCGAATAGATGACGGCTTCTTCGCCGCCGCGGCCGTACATGAACGGGTCGCCATTCTTGAGCCGCACGACGCGCTTGCCCTGCGCGAGGGCCTCGAGCCCCCAGGCGTCGAGCTCGGCCTGCGCGAGGTCGGCCTTGCCGCAGCGCTTGCGCGCCACGCGCACTTCGCACGTGGCCATGGCCAGCACGGCCGGTGGCACGAGCCGGTCGGCGAGCACGAGGTCCGCCGACGCGATGGCGCGCGCGGCCTTGAGCGTGAGCAGCTCGGGATCGCCGGGGCCGGCGCCCACGAGCAGCATCTTGGCTTGCGTCATTAGTATCGAGAGAGAGGAGCTGCTGGGATAAGTCGGAAATGGACGGAAGAGGAATGAGTCACTCGAAATTCCCCCGAGAAGGCGGAAGCGGAGTGCCATTCGCCATGGGAGCCAACGACGCACGCCGCGTCATGCACCCCAACACGACAGTGACGCAATCGATAGTGACATCCCCGTAATAGTGACTACCGTGATCGGAAGAACAGTTCGCATCATCACGGAAGAGTTGCAGAATTCCGATGGTGGGCAGATTCAGTATACGTTTGCACAGGTTTTCGATTACATTGTCCTGTCTCTCTCACACGGTCCGGTTCTAGTCTGTGGTCAAATATAATATATAGCAGGTCTGTGAAACGACGTCGGCGACGTTCGCGTCTCTGATTGGCTCCTGGGACTGACCAATCAGGTAACCATTTTGGTGATGCTTGGCAAAAAGTCCCAGTCCCACGGGGTTTTTCGTCCCCCCATCTGAGGTTTTATCGGTCCCCAGAATGATTGTGCAACATAGTCCGGTTCTGGGGGTCACTCTCCCGAGGGGGACCACGAAGATAGTGCCCTTCTTCTTTTGCTGGCCGTCACTTCCCTTTCCACCACCCACCGCGGAAGCCCCAACTCAAGCGATGAAGGCTCCTGCCGTGCCCGCCGTGGAAGAGGCCGTGAGCCACGTGGCCTACGCGCTCAGCGACCTCTCGTTCCTCGTGGCGCCCGTGCCCTTTGGCCGCGCGCTCGAGCAGTACATTGTCTCGGCGCGCCGCAATGTCTTCGACCAAGTGGGCAAGCTCCACGCGTCGGCGTTTGGCCAGGAGCTCATGGAAAAGGCGTACGAGGCCTCCAAGCACGGCCAGTTCGTCACGCTCTTTGCGTCGTCGCCCGCGGCGCTCTTGCAGATGGTGCCGACCATGTACAAGCTCAGCAGCGCCGCGCTGCCTGCGGTCGTCCACGTCGTCGCGCGCGACCACTCGGACCTCATGGCCGTGCGCCAGACGGGCTTTGTGATTCTCCACTCGCTGCGCGCGGAAGAGACCGAGGACATGGCGCTGCTCGCGCACGTCGCGTCGCTGCGCGCGAACGTGCCGTTCCTCCACGTCTACGACGGCGACATGACCCACAACGCGCTCGAGCGCAAGGCATCGACGACGCACGCGTCGGCCGCCAAGTTCAGCGCGTCGCTCGTCGCGTACGAGAAGCTCGCGCAGCTCATTGGGCTCACCAATGCCAACTCGACCACGGAGTTCCGCGAGCTCGTGCTGGCCAACTCGACGACCACGTCGAGCTCGGACGCCGATCTCTACTTTCAGGTCTCGCGCGAGTGCATTGAAAAGTTTAACGCGGTCCCCGGTGTCGTCGAACAAGTCATCTCCCAAGTGTTTGCGGCCAAGGGGTACCAGCTCTTTGAGTACTTTGGCCACGTGCAGGCCGAGCAGGTCATTGTCGTCATGGGCACGGCCTCGAGTATCGTCAAGGACGCGGTGGCGTCGCTCGTGGACAACTGGCAGGCCAAGGTCGGCGTCGTGTCGGTGCGGCTCTTCCGCCCTTGGAGCACCGAGAGCTTCCTCCGCGTCGTGCCGTCCAGCGTCACCAAGATCGCCGTGCTGGACCGCATGGAGGACACGTCCAACGTCGGCGAGCCGCTCTTCATGGACGTCCTCGCGTCGTTCCAGAGCGACGCGTGGACTCATGTTTCAGTGCCCAGCATCATTGGCGGCAAGTACTCGTTTGGCGCTGGTACTGACCAGCTCTTTGACGTGGTGACGGCGCGCAGCCTCGTCGAGGACCTCGCGGCTGGCAAGCTCGCTAATGGCTTTGTCGTGGCCGCCAAGGGCAGCGCCGGGTCACCCACGCACGATGCGCTGATCGCGGCCTCGTCTGCGATCGTGAAGGACGGCTTTGAGGCGCCGTACGTCAAGATGCTGCTTCAGTTGTTTGAGCGCCGCGCCGTCATTGCGAATCTCGTGCGGTCCACGACCTTGTGGAAGGACGCTTCCGAGTCTCTAGACGCTGAGACCGTCGCACTCGACGGCGGCGAGTTTGGCTTTGGCGTGCACCTCGGTATTCTCGCCAAGCGTCAGCAGCTTCAAGACAAGGTGCGTGCGCTGCTCGCCGAACCGACGCTTGCGGCGTCGCTGTCGCAGCGACTGCAAGAGGTCTTGTCGCTCTGGCTCCACAAGCCGCCGCGCAACGACGAGCTCGCGAATGAGATCGCCATCCTGCTGGAAAGCGAGCAGCACGCGGCCGAGCACGGTCTCCTCTCCGAGATTGTGGCGCTCAAGCGCTTCTTCCTGCCTCTGAGCCAGTGGATCGTCGGCAGCGAAGAGTTCTCGCGCGACGTCGGCGCCTCGGGCGTCCACCAAGTGCTCTCGAGCGGTGAGAACGTCAACCTGCTCATCCTCGACACGGAGCCCATGCACGCCGTGAACCGCAGTTTGCGCAAGCGCGACCTGGGCCTGTACGCCATGCAGTACGGCAACGCCTACGTCGCGTCGGTCGCGCTCTACGACTCGTACTCGCAAGTGCTGCGCGCGCTGAACGAAGCCGACGCGTTTGACGGCCCGTCCATCATTCTCGCGTACGCGCCGCAGAGCGACAGCATGGAGAAGGACACGCGTGAGGCCGTGGGCGCCGGCTACTGGCCGCTCTACCGGTACAACCCGCACCTCGAAAACGTCGACGGCGAAAAGGCGTTTGCGCTCGAGTCGCCGAGCATCAAGAAGGAGCTGCTCACGTTCTTGCAGCGCAACAACCAGCTCAGCCTGTTTGCCAAGCAGGCGCTGACGGCGCCCAAGGCCACGTCGGTCTCGGAGCACTACGCCCAGCTGGGCAAGAAGTCGCTCGAGGCTAGCTTCCAGGCGCTGCTCAACGGCTTTGGCAGTGCCACGGAAGAGCCGTGGCAGGTGGAGACCAAGCTCAACATCTTGGTCGGCTCGGACAATGGCCACGCCGAGGAATTCGCGAGCAAGTTTGCCGAAGAGGCACTGGCGTTTGGTCTCAAGCACGTGCAAAAGATGGACATGAACGACATGACGCTCGACGCGCTGCTGGACGAAGCCAACGACGCCAACTCGTACACGCTGTTTGTGGTCTCGACGGCCGGCCAGGGCGAGTTCCCGTCCAACAGCAAGGAGTTTTGGCACGAGATTGCGGGCTTCACGTCGACGCTGCCGCTGCAATACGCTGTGTTTGGTCTGGGCGACAGCCTCTACTGGCCGCGCGAAGACGAGAAGCACTACTTTTGCAAGGCGCCAACCGACTTGGACGCCAAGTTGAGCGAGCTCGGTGCCAAGCGGCTTGTGGCACTGGCCAAGGCCGACGACCAAGACGCCGATGGCCCGGCCACGCAGTTTGAGGCCTGGAAGCCGACGTTCTGGGAACAGATTGGTATCCCGACCGAGGTCATTCAGCTGACGCACGGCACAAAAAAGAAACAGCGCACGAACGAAGAGATCAAGGCGCAGAGCAACTTTTTGCGAGGCACGCTTGCGACCGGCTTGGAAGACCGCTCGACCAAGGCGCTGACGCCCGATGACACGCAGCTCACCAAGTTCCACGGCATTTACCAGCAAGACAACCGCGACCTGCGCGAGCAGATGCGGTTGGAGAAGAAGGAAAAGGCCTTCTCGTTCATGATCCGCGTGCGTGTGCCCGGTGGCGTGTCGACGGCCGAGCAGTTTTTGATGATTGACCAGCTCGCCGACTCGCACGCCAATGGCAACATCAAGGTCACGACGCGGCAGGCGTACCAGCTCCAGGGCATTCTCAAGTGGGACCTCAAGCCCATCGTCCAGGGCATTAACCGCGTGCTCATGGACTCGCTCGCGGCCTGCGGTGACGTGAACCGCAACGTCATGACGACCGTGAACCCGAGCTGCTCGGTGGAGACGCACCAGAAGATCCTGGACGTCGCGAGCAGTCTGTCGACCCACCTGACGCCCAAGACGAGCGCGTACCACGAGATCTGGCTCGACAAGAAAATGGTCGCCGGTGGCGAGACGCAGGACTTTGAGCCGCTCTACGGAGAGACGTACTTGCCGCGCAAGTTCAAGATTGCCATCGCCATCCCGCCGTCCAACGACGTGGATGTGTTTGCGCACTGTCTCGGGTTCATTGCCGTGCTGGACGGCGACGAGCTGCTGGGCTTCAACGTGACGGTGGGCGGCGGCATGGGCATGACCCACAACAACACCAAGACGTTCCCGCGTGTGGCCGACGTGCTGGCGTTCGTGACGCCCGACCAAGTGAACGACGTGGCCGAGAAGGTCATGGTCCAGCAGCGCGACCTCGGCGACCGCGTGAACCGCAAGCACGCGCGGTACAAGTACACGGTCGAGGACCACGGGCTCGCGTGGATCCGCGCGGACCTGGAAAAGCGGCTCGGCTACAAGCTCGCCGAGGCACGTCCGTTCAAGTTCGACTCGAACACGGACCGCTTTGGCTGGCACCAAATGAGCAACGGCAAGTTTTACTACACCATGTTCATTGAGGGCGGCCGCATCAAGGACACAGAGCAAGTGCAGATGCGCAGCGGACTGCGCAAGCTCGCGCAGACGTTTCCTGACGTGGCGTTCCACCTCACGGCCAACCAGAACCTGAGCCTGGTCAACATTTTGCCGTCGCAGATTGGCGCCATCAAGTCGCTCATGCAAGAGTTCAACTTCGGCAACGACAATTACTCGGGCATGCGGCTCAGCTCGATCGCGTGTGCGGCGCTGCCGTTCTGCGGGCTCGCGTTTGCCGAGGCCGAGCGATACCTGCCCGTGCTCATCACCAAGATCGAAGACATGCTCGAGGAGAACGGACTCCGCGACGACTCGATTGTCGTGCGCATGACGGGCTGTGCGAACGGCTGTGGGCGTCCGTACTTGGGCGAGATTGGCTTTGTGGGCCGCTCCCCGGGCATCTACAACATGTACTTGGGCGCGGGCTTTACCGGCGACCGCCTCAGCAAGCTGTACAAGGAAGGCGTGGACGAAGAGACCATTCTCCAGGAGCTCAGGCCCATCATCAAGGACTACGCCGAGAACCGCCAGGACGACGAAAAGTTTGGCGACTTTGTGATCCGCGCGGGGTATGTTGCCGCGTGTTTAGCGGCGCCGCTGGTCGAGAACCGCGCGCCAGGCGAGAGCTTCCACGCCTAGGAAACGTACAGTTAGTCATAGGATCTACAGTAGTCAAGCCCAACTCTCTGAAGGAGGAAGAGGCGAGGGAGGAAGACCAAGACGCTTGATTGCATCGCTAGATCATTGTCTTCTAAGTGTGTATCAAATTCAATCGGAAACAAGCAGGAGCTTTGTTTGTGAGCAATGCTCTTTCGACGCACAAAGCAAGTACACTACCAGTACGTAGGAGCTGTTCGAGGCGTAATCATTCTCGAACACTGGGCGACTCAGCAACGGTGCCTTGCACAACGCTGTGGTCCAGCTCATCGTCGTGGCTCGGGCATTGCTCTGCCACGTGATCGGTGCGATCGGATCAAGCCTCAATGGCCTCAAGCAACCTCTGGAAGCGGGGTTCCCATCGCTCGCGCCAGAAAGCGACCGTGTCATCGATGCCGTGATTGGAATACTCGTGCGCCGTTTGCAGGCCAGCGTTCACTGCATCCACACGATCTTCAAGGCACGGGGCTTTACTGTCGATGGAACCCAGAGCCTCGGAGAGACGATTGTGTTCGCTCTGGCTTGCGCTCTTGGCTGGTGTTGGTATCGGAGGTAGTGGTGCCATCCACACGATGGTCGAGTTCCTTCAGCGTCAGAGTCGACATGGCAGATTCGAGAGAGACACTGAAAGTGCCGCCGTCGCGATACGCGCGCGATCCGCCGGGGGGAACCGCAGCCTTGAACGGGTTCATGGTCATTAACTGTTTGTGGAGATGGCATTCCATCGCATCAGGCTTGACTTCTCGGATCGTACTGGTATCTGAGCTGGCGTCCACCACACGGTGGTCAGGTTTCTTCATCGTCAGAGACGTGGCAGGCTCGAGCGAGACCCTGCCAGTGCCACCTTCAGGATGTGCACATGGTCCGCGCGGGGGCAGCATAAAGGCCGCACCGGGCATGTTGGCCACGAGTCGGTAGACATCCTCTGGCGTCAACGGTGAGTCGTCGAGCGGCTCATGACCAGAGACGCCACTGTCTCGGAATATGCGCGGTCTTCTCGGCGGCACCGGCGAGACATAGCCCATGCTATTCTACCACTTCACACGAGTCTCGATCGTCATGGCTGGGCCAAATGGCGAGTGGAATGGTCGAGCGGTCCATATAAGGCCGTCCTAGACGGTTCTCTCTTCTCGCTGATTGATGGTCATGATTGAAGCTTCTCCGTCACGCGAACAGGCCATCAGTTACTCTTGGAAGCCATCACTCACTCGGAAGAGAAAGTCCACATCACTCCCCATGGCTCACATGTCGCATACTGTATGTGAGATCTCTTTTTCGTATTTTCAGCCAATGAATGATCCATATGTGGGTTTGAAGTTTACGCGGTAATCTATTCGAATGCCCCATTTCCCAAGAAGCAGCCAGGGAAAGAAAGCCGAAGAAAAGCATGACAGTCCCAGCGGTGGACGCGCGCGACAAGGTGCGTCGTCGGCATGGGGGTTTAGCCATGGCACTCGACCGCGTCCTCATGTCCTCTGCGTAGATGGGCCGCACGGCGCTGTACCGCGCGGCGAGGAAGGGCGACACGGACCAAGTGAAGCAGCTGGTGGCGCACGGCGCCGATATCCACGCCGTGACCGAGGTGCGTTACTGGGGAAAGGGAACCACTGGGCGTGGCGGCGGCTCATTCGGCTTCTCTTGTACTGTAGAATGGCAAGTCGGTGCTGAGCGCGAGCGCTCGCAGCGGCGACACCGCCGCCATCGACTTCTTGCTCTCGCGCGGCGCTGATGTCAACGCGGTGGATGAGGTGAGGAGTTCTTATTCTGTATGGATCAAGGGAAGCGTGATCTCTGATGTGTTGGAGGGTAAGGACAACCGCTCGGTGCTCTACCACGCTGCGCGCAAGGGGCAGCTCGAGAGCATGCGACTCCTCGTCCAACGCGGCGCCAATCTCCATGCGGCCACGGACGTGAGTGATGCCGGTGTCATGCTGAACGAGGCTGAACCTATCTAAGCGGTGGTTGCGTGGTATGCACAGAATAAGGTGACGGTTCTCCACGCGGCGGCCTACAGCAGCGACAACGCGGCTGCGCTGGAGTTCGTTCTCGACTGTGGCGCTGATATCAACGCCACGACAGAGGTACGTTGCCTTAATCATCCTATGGCAGGCCTCTGCTCACTTCCTCGACACCTCTTATCAGCGCGGCTCCACGGCTCTCCACGTTGCTGTCGGCGAGGGCCACGTGGAGTGCATGAAGCTGCTCGTCCAGCGTGGTGCCGACATCCACGCGACCACCAAGGTGCAGTGCAGACGGCATTATACGCTGCGGCAGATTAGCCGCGGACTAACGTGGGCTTTCTTTGATGCTGGGCCTACAGGAAGGCAAGACGGTTCTGCATGTGGCTGCGGAGCGCAATGAAGATGCCGACATGATGGCATACTTGGTCGACGGTGGCGTCGATATCAACGCAGCGGATGAGGTACGGCTGACGCTTTTTTCGATGGACCCATTGCTCAACCCCCCATGTGATTGATCGCCTGGTGATCATGCATCAGAACGGTTCGACGGCACTTCATTACAGTGCTCGACGCGGTCATGTGGAGTGCATGACGTTCCTCATCCAGCATAACGCCGATATCCACGCAACCACCGCGGTCAGTCGTGGCTTTGGGATCCGAATGTGTTCATGCATCGTACTGATGGTTTGATGCTATGGATGAAGGATGGGAGAACGGTCCTTCACGCGGCCGTGGGAAGCAGTGGTGGTGATATCGAGACGTTGAAGTACTTGATTGATCATGGCGTCGATATTAACGCAATGGATGAGGTACACGTGGAGTCTTCTGGGCAGCCATCCATCGGCCTCTTTTCGGATTAACCGACCTCTTACTTGTGTGGATGTCTGGACGATGTATCAGGATGGCTGGACAGCTCTTGTGGAGGCTGTGCGGGGAGGTCATACAGAGAGCATGAAGCTTCTCATCCAGCGCGGTGCCGATATCCACGCAACCACCGAGGTCAGTGTGGAAAGAGAGATGCCCCGATAGTCCATGTTACTGACGCTTGGATGCTCGGCACTCTGTGTGAAGAGCAAGAGAACGATTCTGCATTGGGCTGCGGAGCGCAGCGACGACATTGCCACGCTGCAGTACTTGCTCGACCATCACGTTGATATCAACGCTGTGGATGAGGTACGATGCTCTTGCTGCACTTGTTCAGTCTCTCTATTGTGATCTTCTCATTTCGTGAACAATATGCCACTACTAGGATGGGTGGACAGCGCTTTCCTACGCCGTGAGCGAGGGGCATTTGAAGAGTATGAAGCTACTCATCCAGCGTGGTGCCGATATCCACGCGATCACCAAGGTCAGTTGATAGGATGGAGTGCGGTGCGGCTGATGGGCACGGAATCTGATACACATGGGGTTGATATGGTGGAAACGAAGGATGGAAGAACCTTTCTCCACGCAGCTGCTGCTGGCCGCGACGATGCCGTTCCTTTGGAGTATCTGATTGAAGGTGGCGCTGATGTCAACGCTGTAGATGAGGTTTGTTTCGATAGTGTTCCTGCATGGTGCACACAGCCAGTAGTGTATTGTTTCTTATTCGTTGAACTGTTTTTCTGTAGGACGGCCGCACGCCGCTGCATGATGCTGCAAGCAATGGCCATGCGGAGTGCATGAGATTCCTCATCCAGCGTGGCGCGAACATTCGTGTGATCACCAAGGTTTGTGAAAGGGAGTGCGGTGCTGGAGGTAGACGTGGCGTTTACCTGGGTGTAATATCCGTGGTGCGTAGGATGGAAGAACGGTTCTCCAGGAAGCTGCTGCCGGTGTCGATGATGCTGTTGCGTTGGGGTATTTGATTGATGGCGGCGCTGATATCAACGCTGCAGATGAGGTACACATCGGATCTCGCCCCCTGCGTGATGCACCTGAGTGATAGAGGGTAGACTGGATCTCAACCATTGAATTGTGTCTCTCAGGACGGCCGGACTGCACTTTATGACGCGGCGTGCAATGGCCATGTGGAGTGCATGAGGTTTCTCATTCAGCGTGGTGCTGATATCCACGCGACCACCAAGGTTTGTGATATTCTACCTGATGATGGCGGCCCCACGGTGTTATCTAACGGAGATTCTTGTTGGTCTATTCTGAAGGATGGAGAGACCTTGCTGCTGGCTGCTGCGTTCAGTCGCAATCCAATTGCAGTGAGGCTCATGGTTGAAGTAGGGTTGGCGATTGACGCAGTCGACAACGTGCGTTCATGGGCCGTTTGTTTACATAGGAGAAGGGACACAGCTAACGTTTCCTGATTCTGAACAGGAAGGAGACACTGCACTACACTATCTTGTGTGTCACAACGGGGACGTGGCGACGATGCAGCTTCTTGTCGAGAGTGGCGCTGATATCCACGCAATCAACGCGGTTTGTGCCAGTACTTGCACCACTCACCCAGCGCTGGGAGGACTGATGTAGTTTGTCGAGGAATATTCTAGAAGGGACAGTCAGTGCTCCACTCCGCAGTCGAAGGGTGTGAGCTCAAGGCGACCAAGTATTTGATCGGCCAAGGCTTGAACGTGAACGCAACGGATGCGGTATGTGCCTTCCTACATCAAGTACGATGCTATACGTGTATGATGACATCGCGTGTGTTCCTACAAGGGCGGGCGCACAACGCTTCATTATGCGGCACAACAAGGTGGCCTAGCAGTGTTGCCCTACTTAGTGGCGCAAGGAGGAAACATTCACGCTCTGACGAAGGTGAGACTTTATGTGTGGTACTTACAGGATGAACTTTCACTGACACGAATGTGGTGTTGGCCTACAGCATCGGATGGGCCTTCTCCACTTCGCTGTCCAAGGCGCAGACTTGCATGTGCTGGACTATGTGCTCAAACTCGGAGTTGACATTAATCCCCCAGTTGAGGTATGTCCATTCACCGTGCAAATGTGAGCCCCACGTGCTTATGATTCCTTACAATCAGAATATCGACGGGTGGATGTCGCCACTGGCTCTCGCGATATGTGCGGTCGACCACCAAGACTCGTATAAGATCGCCTCCAAACTGTGCTCTCGAGGGGCGTCATTGAGTGAGCACGATCTCCGTCAGCTGAAGAGCGGAATCATCCCAATGATCGCGAACGACAGCGAAAAGGCGAGTTCGAACGAGGACGAGATCCATCAGCAATGGCGTGAAGGACTCTGTGCGTGTGTGGACTTCTGGGTCCAACAGCGTCTGGATGGAGTGGAGCGGCTGCCGCATATCCCACGTGAAGTTGTTAAACGTGGCCACGCATCCGTCAAGACGTACCTGGCCGATATCGCGCGGTCGTCTCGTGATGAACTCATCAACAGGTGCAAAGTATGCGTTGTGGGACCAAGCGAATGGGGCAAAACGAGTCTCGTGCAGTCGATCACCATCGAAAAACCGATCCTGATTGAACGGAAAGATCGCACGATCGGTATCGACCTGACCGAGACTGTTCTCAGCGGTGATGACGGCTCGCAGCACGAAGTCACGTTCTGGGACTTTGCCGGACAGGACATGTACCAAGCGGCCCACACGCTCTTCTTTTCGCGACGCACACTGTTCGTGCTCGTAGTCGACTTGGAAGCATATTCGAAGGAGCTCCAACTCGCGGAAACAGAGACGTCCCAAGAGAACGAGCTGCAGATGAATCGGTTCGTGCGATCCCACGTATTCAAGTGGGTGCGCGCAATCTTTGCCCAACAGCCAGACGCGCGCTTCCTAGTGGTCGGGACCAAAGCAAACCTCTTGGAGGATCCCGATCTTGTGGAGGATGTCTGGGATGACCTGAAGGACCGGTTGAAGGAGTGGAAGGCGGATTTCGTCAAGGGCATGGAGAAACAGATCAGCTCGAAGGATTCCCGCAGCAAAGAGGTGAAGGATCTTAAGTCCAAGTTGGCCCAGATTGCGTCAGATGACTGGCTCGTGGCCAAGCTCACGAGTGTGGACTCAATCGCAGAAGTCCGGGCAGCTCTGCAGCAAACCCTCGCTGCCAACGATCTCGGCTTCCCCATGTGGAAGATGTATCGGAAGGTGCTGCAGGCCGTACTGAAACGACGTGAAGCCGCGCGACGTGCTGGGACCGCCCGTGAACGCATCGAACAATCCATCGTTCGCTTCCGCACGCTTCGCAAGCAGCTTCTCCAAGAGATCGACGACCTGAAGCGTGACGAATGCGAGCAGATTCTGCGCACGCTCAACGATCTCGGGGACGTCTTGTGGTACGAACACAACAGCGCCGGTGTGTTCAAGGACCACCTCGTCCTCGACCCCATGCTCGTGATCGACGTAGTTCGTGAGGTCGTGCGCCACGACATGTCGGCTTCCTCAGGAATGGACGTGGCTGGTGACGGTGGTGTCCCGCACGCGCTTCTAAAGACGTTCCCGCTGTGGCGCGACATGGACATGGAGCTCATGCATGCAATGAAGGAGCTGCTCCAGCATTTCCAGCTGGCGTATCCGGCTGACGCCGACGCAATGTTGCCCGAATCGGATCTCATCGTTCCAGCATACTGGCAACTGATCAAGGCTGCGAGTACGGCTCCTCGAGCGTTGGCACCATCCCAGGCAGTGTGTGATGCATTTGTCACGCACAGGTGGTGCTGGGAGTACGAAGTGCCTGGTGAGCTGGCCGAGACCATTTTTGAGAAGTTCGCCGTGCAGAGCCACTCGTCGTCGATGCCACGAACGATCCGCGGCTTCTGCATGGAAGCCGCGTGCTCCGAGTTTGCCACGAGCATCTCGCTGCGGTTGGGGCACACGTCGCGCGACATCGTGCGCATTGAAGTGAGCGGTGAGACGGAGGAACTCAGCTGGCACAACATGCGGTTCTACTTGATGAAGATGGAAAAGGTACTGGACGCGTACCGAGGCGACGTGGTCTGGCGGTACATTGTCTATCGAGACTACGAGACGGGTCAAGAGAAGCGCGCTTCGGTGGGATCAGTGGTCAAGCTGCTCGAGGACACGATCGTCATGGGCCGAGACATTGACGCACTGCGCGTGAAGACCCCGTGGATGCCTCCGGACATGGACTGGTTCATGCACAAGTCGTGGAACGACATCACGACGTTTCAGCAACTGCAGATGAACGAACTCGTGCGCAACAAGCTGCAGGTGCTCGAGAAACTGGCCATCGCGGGCGACGCGCCGCGCCAGTTTCCGGCATTGTGGTCGTTGCAGTATCTTCCCGAGGAGCACAAGGCGATCGTGCGCATGCATAGTGATCTCTCGGGACGCTGCTACCATGTGCCGATCGAGATCGACACCGGTTCGCCCCTGCTGGCGCGGCATGCCTCAGTCTTCAAGGTGGGTCATCATGCGGCGTGACGTGGTATCTTGGACTAACTCGCTTATCGCGTATTCTGTAGATGGGCCTATCGCTGTGTGCGACGGTCGTGGAGAGTGCGCTGTCGTTCCCAATCGTGCAAGCGGTCGTCGACGCGGCCAAGTCAGGTAACGAAGATGTACACACTCAGGACAATAGTGAAGTATCCACAACCACTCACTCTTGGTAACATGACGGTGCAGCACT
This sequence comes from Pythium phragmitis, assembly GCA_023335925.1. Lineage (NCBI taxonomy): Eukaryota > Oomycota > Peronosporomycetes > Pythiales > Pythiaceae > Pythium > Pythium phragmitis. Next base: position 14,217 of record JAADVZ010000528.1, read on the forward strand.
TGAAGCGCAAGCCGACCACGCCGCGCGGGTCCACAACCTCATCGACAAGCTCGACCTGTCCGCGAGATCTGATCTGGTAGACACGCGCTCCACGGGGCTGTCCCCTGGTGCGTCCATGGTTCTTCTCCGTGATTTGCTCAATGTCCACAACGACGGCCTGGACGACCTCGAGATCTCCGAGCTCTCGAATCTCGAATGTGCCGTCACGGAGAGAGGCGAGTACGTCTGGGCGCATGCGCACGAGATCACGGCCATGAACGGCAAGATCACGCGGTGCCATGCGCCGCCATCGACGTGGGCGGCGCTGGAGGAGCAAGAGCCCGAGCCGTCGCCCGCCCAAACCCACTCGACGGCAAACGCGATCCAGCCGTCCGGCGAGTTCAAGCTCGCATTGTGTGTCGAGTCGATCGACGGTCTCGCCGATTGGGACTGGCACAAGACGTACTGCAAGTGGCAGCTGTACCACGGCAAGTCGCGCGTGCCGATCGCGAGCGACGTGACGCCACTGCACGCCGACAGCAGCTCGCCGCCGTCGTGGCACGCCATGAAAGTGGCCGTCGACTCGGTCACGTCGGTCGCGATGCTGCGCGCGTGCCGCTTGGCCGTGCAAGTGAAGCGCCGCAGCCGCATCGGCTGGACCAAGTACGTCTGCGTGACTGATGAACGGATTGGCGGAGGGACGACTGACGTGGTTGTTGATTGTTGTACGGCAGACTCATTGATGTGGGCGAGATTTCCTTGGTGGACTTTGTCGATCAAGACGCTGAAGTCCACTTTCGCTGTGAACGGATTCGTGTGCCTCTGGAGGTGGCCACGCGATGCGTCGTGATCCAGCTCACGGCGTAAACAGGTAGTGAAGCGACAACGGAAACGAGACCCAGTCACTAGATCCCATTGAGGTAAACGGAGATGGGCGGAGTCTTCGTGTTGTCCGCGGGGGCCTCATCAGTTCGATGGTTCGCTAGCAAAGATGTCAAGATATTCTCGTGTAGTGAGAGGACTCATGAATATGTGGAATTAATGAAAACGGTTAGCCAAAGTCGCCCCCTCTCTCCTTCTGCCTACCTTTCTCCTCCTTCGTCTTGTGCCGTGAGTACACTGCTCAGCGGCACGGCGTACGGCGACGCCCAGTTGCGGTTGAACACATTCTCCATGGCCTCGCGGGTCGCTTCGTGGTCCGTGTTGACGCTGATGCCGGCGGTCGTGTAAAAGTACCCCCACGCCATGTTGCTCGTGCCAATGTTGACGCGGTGGTCGCTCACAATGTACTTGGCGTGGTTCACGCGCGTGTACGCCGGCCACAAGGGCGGTGTCTTGGCACTACTGGCAGCCGTCGTATTCTGCCAGCCGGGCACGCGGAAGATCTTGATCTCGAGGCGGCCGCCGCACTGCATCGCCTTGCACAGCTGCGCCTGCTGCTCGAGCGTCCGGAGCGCGTCCAGCATGGCACGCCTGGTGCTCTGCCACTCGCTGATGAGCAGCCGTACGTGGAGTCCGCGCTTGCCAAACACGCCGGCGAGAACGGCATCCGTGAGCGCCGGCCACCAGATGGACGCGTGCGCGTGGGTCTCGAGCCCGTACATTTCGAACGGCGTGAAGTCCATGACGCTCAGACTCAGCCGCGTCTGCGCCGTCTCGATCGTGTACACGAGCGCGTCTTCGTCAAACGTGCGTGTGGCACGCGCCGTCGACTCGGCCGGCGCCGACGCCACAAACAGATTGGCGTACGAGCCGTCGGCCATGGCTGTCTTCATCTGCTTCAACACATTCCCATGGGCGGCCAGCCCCGCGTCCACGAACGGATCGGGCGTGCGCGAAGCGTGGGGCACGTGGCGCGACCACGTCGGCACCTTGAGCGTGGCCTGGAACCGGTCCGAAAAGTACGTCGTGACGTCATGAGCACTGTCCATGGCGGCCCAGAGCCACCAGACGTCAAAGAGCCGCTGGACGTCCTCCAGCAAATGCTGCTCGGGCTTGAGATTTTCCAGCACGACGCCCATCTCCATGACTTGAGCGAGGCTCTTCCAGTCCATGTTGGCACTGCCGACGTACACGTGGCGATGGTCAAAGAGCCAGAGCTTCTGGTGGAGAATGCCGCCGCCAAACCACGGCGCGCCGCTCCACGTGCGCACGAGCACGCGGTCGGGCGCGGCCTTGCGGAGCGTCTCGACTTCGTCGGGCAGTCGGGCTAGAGGACCAGCACCACTCACGCCGTCGCCGGCCGTGACAATGCGCAGCGTGACACCGCGTTTCACAGCGTCCAGCAGCGCCTGGAAAAGCTGCGAGCCGCGGTCCGCACCGAAGCGCGCCATGTCTTCCGGGGAGTACACCTTGCGGTCGTCCGTGCCCAGCAGATTCCTGCACCATATCCAGAGCTTTTCAGTATCTGTCTGTAGAGGAATCGAGCAGTCGCTACGTACCAGTACATGGCGCTAATGTCGATGGACCGCGTGGCCTGCTGCGTGTGGCGAAGCAGCACCGCGTGGGTCGCCTCGAGCGTCGAATTGAGCGCGAAATCGCCCACGGGAAGCGTCTCGACGAGGCGCATGGTCGGTCGGTCATTCTCCGCCGCTGCTTCCTCACTAGGCGCTCGCCACGTGAGCAACTCGGCCGGCCATTTCGATAGAAACACGGGCGCCACGGGCGTGAGACCACTCGTACTCGCACGCCCCAGCGAGCGACTGCCGGTGCCGTCGACGGCGAGCGCGACTAGCAAAAGCGCCGAGAGCATGCCACACAAACCGACAAAGAGCCACAGCCGCAGTGATGGCTCGGCGCGCGTGCGGTCCCCTACGAAGCGCGGCATATTCATCCCAGCCGTGGAGATTTCCCCTTTGAAGAACAAGAAGAACAAGCAGGATTGAAGTTTGAAGGAACAATATAACGTGGCCCACATAATGTTTGAGCCCGGGTTTTGTGTGGGACACATGAATCCTGGTATTTGCAGGCACGACTGGTCTACTCAGAATAGTGTGGTGCACGCTATGTGTGGTGTCTCCCATGAACAAATCCCCCGGGTCATCGGAAAGCGAATGCACACGAGTGCCGAGACGATCCGTAAGCGCCGCAGCCGCGAGTGGGACCCGCGCACGATGAACGCCGAAGTGTTTGAGACGCCCGATCCGGAGGTGACGTTCCAGCCGTACGCGGCGGTGCACGCGACAGGCGCCCACGCCCATGGGTCGCCCGAAGACACGCATGGCTTTGACAAGGTATGGGGATAAGATCTCTTGAGATGGATTGAGGGGATCCTACTCACATGTGAGCGTTCTACAGGCGAATATGGAGCTGGACGAAGGCGCGGTGCTGCCCACACAGGCGTTTGAAGTGTTCATGGGCAAGGTCTACAGTACGTAGCCGCCCACGCCATCCTGACCGGGTACATGTTCGAATCTTTGATGTGGGTTTCTGATTCCCCCCAGAGCCGACCTCGCGGCTGCCCGAGCGCACAGAATTGGAGGCGTCCGGCGGCAAGCACGACGTCGCCATGGCGTCTCCTCCCGCGGTTCTCGAGTCGCCGCTGCAGCGCTTCACGCGGCTCGCGATGGAGATCAAGGAGTTGGAGAGCGACCTGGGCTTGCTGGCCGCCAACGCCGAGGCGAAGCGCAAAGACGCGAGCGCCGTCGTGGTCGTGGACGCTGCGCAGGACGCAGAATTCAGCGACATTATGCAGGGGCTCGCGACGCTGCAGCTGAATCTATCGGCCATGGAAGACAACGCCCGGTTCCGACCGTTTCTCCAGCCCACAGCCATGCAGGCCGACGCGGTCGCGAGTATGCAGCGCGACCTCACAGCGAAATTCTTCCAGCAGATTGACGCGCTCAAGCGCGCGCCAGCCGCCGCCTCCTCTTCCTCGTCTCCAGCGGCTCCGATCGTGTACGAGATCTACAGCAATGGCGAGCTCAATGCCGTGGACCGCGACGCCAAGACGCGGCTGCTCGCGCTCGAGGGGAAGCTCGCGATGCTCGAACAAGTCGTGGGTGCCACGCACCCCAAGGCGCTCCATGTGGACGGGCTTCGCGCCAGCGCGTCGGCCAGCGCCGACCTGTCGTCGCTCATTGACGAGCTCGACAAGCGCGTGGGACTGCTGAGCGAAAAGAATCTGGACGCCATCAAGACGCGCACGACGGCGCTCGTCCACGAGCTGACGCTGCTCCACAAACTCAAAGACTCGCCCAACGTGCAGGCTGCACTCGCGACTCAGGCCGACCGCGACAAGATCCAGCAGATCTACGACAAGCTCGTGAGCGTCCAAGACGTCGCGGCGTCAGTGCCGGCGCTCGTGGATCGGCTCGTGACGCTCAAGACGGTCCACGATGAGAGTCTCGACCTGAGCACGCGGGTCAAGAAGATGGAGCAGTCCCAGGGGATGCTGCAGGATCTGCTCGAGTCGGACGTGAGCATCCTGACCAATGTGAGTGAATGGAGATATCGATATATAGATGTAGAAGAAGGCACGCACTGACTACTACCTCTGAACGTGGTCTTGCTAGATTGAGAAGAGTCTCCAGGACAACGTCCAGATCTTCCAGGCCAACATCCAGACGCTCGACGAACGCATGAACCACCTGCTGAGTAGCCATCGTAGCTAGCCGGCCGCGACGGGCAGCGGCACGGGCGGCGCCGTGACCATCGAGTTGCGTTTGCTTTGCAGACAGCCAAAGGAGGCGCGTGAGTGGTCGTAATTGGGCGTGAACGCACTGGATGCTCGCAATCGCATGGATGCTCTCGTGGCTTCGTGGTCCATCTCTAGCGTCAGTCCGTCGTCGTGCTTGTCCTGCATCATGCGCATGCGCCGCAGCGCAATGAGGTACCGCATTTGCTTGTAGAGGATATGGAGCTGTCGGGAATTAAAGAGCACGAGTAACGTGACTTGAAGCACGATCACGAGCGTCGCGACAAAGTTGCGCGTGGACGCGTCCGTGGTTTTGGTGAGAAAGCAACTGATGAGTGCGTACGTGATCATCTTCATGACAAACGCCGTCGACGAGCACGCCGTTTGGAACGGCATTGTGTAGGGCGAGCTTTCGACTGTGTACAAGAACATGGCGAGCTGGAGCCCCATGAGCAGCGTGAGCTGCGACGGCACGTCGCTCACGAGCCCAATGATCACACCGGACAGAATTTCAGCACCCATCTTGGCGACGAAAAAGTATCGGTGGTGGAACTGGTAGTACTTGTAGTACGAGCCCCAGGCAAACTTGAAATCCGGGTCGGCGAGTTGTTGCTCGGTCTTTTTCCACAGCTTGACAACGCCCAGCACGATCAGGCCAAAGCACACGATAATGAGCGCCGCGGTCGCCGACGCGAACGCGCCATAACCGCGCTCACTCTGGTGAAAGTACCGCATCTGGAACGAGCTCGTCATGCTCAGCGCGTACTCGCTCATGAGGCAGATGGAAAGACAAGACTGCGTGAGCAGGCGCATCAGAAGCTTGGCACGCGGGAGATCATTGAGCCGCTGGATCATCATCTCGAGTCGCTTCTGCGCCACACACCGCACGAGCGTATACAGGATTGCCACCACTGCCGCGACGCATCCGACGACAGTCGCAAATGCAATGATGGTCTTAGTAAAGAGCTCATCAGGCTTGACGTGGAGCCGCTGCGCGTAGGATAGGACGCCGGCGATAATATCCCCATCGGCGGCCGAGAACTTGCTCATGTCGTCACTACTCAAGCTCGTAGAGCCGGGGTCACTTCCTTGGCCTCGCACAGGGGACGTCGGCTGGAGCACACACCACCCGAGCGAGTCGGTAAACTGGTAGAAAAAGTCGGGTGCTCCCGGCAACGTCACGTGGCTTCCAGACGCGATGAACTGAAGGTAATTGAGCAGCATGAACAACGCACCCGCATCAGCGACAGGCATGGTCGCATGGCCCAGTGCGCCTCCACCGCCTACGACGCCCGGAACGAGCAGTCCCTGCGCCGCGGCGATGCCGCCAGTCATCATAGTCGTTGCTGCACCCGACACGGTGGCAGCGCCAGACGAGACGGCCGTAATCGCGATGCTCACAACATTGGCTGCGACCGCACTGGCCACCAGCATGTTGGCCGACTCGGCGATCCGCTCGCCAAGCCCACCCGGTGCGTCCACGAAATCGGCCAGCGTATGATGAATCGCTTCTGTCGAGTTGTCAGTGCTGTTGTCTGTGTGCGCCAGACTCGCCGAGGAAGGTGCCAGTGTCCCACTCGCACTGCGACTCACAAACTCGCTCGCAACATTTTCTGGTGCCATTGCGGTTTCAAGCGCAGTAGCAGGAGCTGAAGTCGTTTCCACAGGTGTCTCCGTCGCTGAGTCCGTAGGGACTACTGTGCCCGGCACGACACCGTTGGTTGGTACTGGTGGTGCTGTCGTCCGTAAAGAATCTGCTGACGTCAGTGATTTCGTCGCAGGTGGTGGATCCGTAACTGCTGAAGTCAATGTCGTCACTGCTGCTGTCGTAGTTGGTGGAGTCGCCGTTAGCGCAGGAGCTGTCGTCGGAATGGGGTTAGACGTCACAGGTGGGTTGGTTTCACTTGGGGTCGGTACATTGATCGGTGATCGGGTTGGGGCATCCGTGGCAGGAGGTATCGCGGTGGCAGGCACTGTACCAGTCGCTGGAAGAAGTGTTTCTGCCGGCACACTCGATGGTTGGGCAGTTGCCGTGGCCGGTGCCGTAGACGGCGGCGATGTGGGACTCGCAGTGGTAACAACAGTCGTTGGAGCTGCTGTGCTGGTTGCTGGCGTTGTCGTCGTGGGGGGCACGGGCATTGTCGTCGATGGAATTAATGTTGACGGCAACGCAGTCGTGATGGGCACAGACGTTGTGGTCGGCGCAGACGTCGACGGCGTCGTCGTAGGTGACACTGTCGCACTTGTTGGCGGTTCCATCGTTGGGGCAGTCGTCGGTGCTGACGGCGCCGATGGCTGCGTCGTTGGTTGAGTCGAGGTCGGTGGCTGTAGCGTGGCTGATGGGTCTGGCACTGGTGGTTGCGTTGTAGGCGAATCGGCCACAGGAGGCTGTGCTGTCGGTACACCAGTGACAGGGGGCTCGGAGCTTGGTGATCCAGTCAAAGGTGGCTGAGCAGTCGGCAAGATTGTCACTGGCGTCTCAGTTAGTGGCGGCTGCGTCGGCTGGGTGGTCGGGGCGTTAGTCACTGGAAACTGTGTGACCGGCAGGTCTGTCGCGGGAGGCTGAGTCATCGGTAGATCTGTCACAGGAGGCTGCGTCACTGGGTTGACCGGTGGGGCCGTAACGGGAGGCATCACCGGTGGATCCGCCACAGGTGTTTGCGTAGCTGGCGGGTCTATCACAGGAGGTTGCGTCTCCGGTTGACCAGTCGCAGGAGGTTGTGTCACGGGTAGATCCGTC
>JAADVZ010000529.1:0-21562 GCA_023335925.1 Pythium phragmitis
CCCCCCCCCCCCCCCTCCCCCTCCTCCTCTGAAGCTACTAGGAACATTAGGAACATTAATTGCCTGTAATAGACTTCACTTTCGTCATCATCATCATCGACTCTGATGGTGAAGCTGAAATCTATTACGCGCAATAAATGTACCTAGTAGCTTCGACGGTGTCGACCAGCCACAGGCGGAGATCATTGGTCAGATGGGTATGCAGGGTGGCATGCGTGGTGATGCACCGTAGTGAAGAAGGCGAGGAAAGATTCGTGTCGCTGAGAGAACAAAAGTCGGCAAAAGTGAACCCGCATGGTCACCGCGCGCCGGATCTGCGACGCGCGCAGCAGCAGGAAAAGATCTCCAAGAGGAACTTTGAATTTTAAACAAACACCTCCATGTCTATGTGCCGCCGGTATGCCGTAGCCGATGGCGTGGTGCCGAGTCGTACTCGGCGAACTCTTCTTCTTGGACGCGCAGGAAAAACACAAACACGCCGAAGAGACAAACGTAAAAGACGCACTGCAGCGTGCTCCAGTGGATGCGCAGCCAGTGGCGCCACTGCTCGAGCCGCACAGACGGCGTCGACCACAGCGGCGTGTTCGCACGAAGCCGGCTCGCACGGTCGCGAAGCCAGTGGCTCAGTTGATGCAGCTTGGATGGTTGGATCTCGTCGCCTCCCTGCTCGCGGATTGTGAGCAGGATATCACGTTCACCGTCGCCGGTCGCCACGTCATCGGATGCCGCCGTGATCATGCGCTGGAGAAGCTCGTCGAGCGCTCGGTTGCGCGTCATCGCGTGCGTGCCCGAGAGCAGCGGCACGCGGCACATGGGGCAGGCGTCAACGCGCTGGAGCGCCGCGTCGAGACACACGCGGCAAAAGCTCTGGCCGCAGCACGTCGTGAGCATGGGCTCGCTGAGTGTGTCGAGGCAGATTGGGCATTGCCACAGCTGCAGGCTCGCGGCCGCAGCGCCTGCGGCCGCAGGAGGTCCCATGGGACTTGTGTTTACTGCAATTTGTGATTTGTGTCACAATGTCCGACACAAATCACAAACTTTGCACCTCTATGCATGACACAATACACAGAATGATTGTCACTAGTCCGAGTGGATGTACCGTATAGTGGCCCTGGGGTTTTACTTCGGAACGATCTCCATGGCGCATACGATCCGCTACGTGACGCTGGACGCCACGGGCACTCTACTCCGGCCGCGCGAGCGCATCGGCGCCACTTATGTCGCCCACTGGCATCGCATTGTCTCTGCATCGCCGTCGCCGTGTCCGCCGCTGCTCGCGCCGCGTCGCGAGGCGCTGGAAAGTGCTGTTGACGCCAAGTTTCCCTTGGTGTTTCGCGACCACGCCGCGCGTTTCCCCAACTTTGGACGCGCGAGTCTCTCAAAAGAGACCGCCGAACCTTGGTGGAGCCGTGTGATCCTCGCGTCGCTGCCGAGGGAGCTCCTGGACTCGCTGCCGCTTGCCACGCAGCGACACGAACTCACGTCGACGCTGTACGCGTATTACGCACGCGGCGACGCGTGGCGTGTGTTTGACGATGTGTTCGGCACGCTGGAGGCGCTCGAGGCGAGGCGCATACGCATGGCTGTGGTCTCGGACTTTGATGAGCGACTGCCGCGGCTTCTCGAGGAGCTCGGGCTCGCACCGTTTGCCGAGACGGTCACAACGTCATGGGAAGTCGGAGAGTCCAAGCCGTCGCCGGCAATGTTCCGCCACGCGTTTGCGGCCTTCGGCGGGTCCATCGAGCCGAGTGAGGTGTTGCACATCGGCGACCATGCCAAGCGAGATTACCACGGCGCAAGAGCAGTCGGTGCCCACGCGAGACTGTTGGAGCGCGGTCAAGAGGAGGTGGACGGCGTGCCCCGTGCCCATGTGCTGACGTCGCTGAGCGGAGTGCTGCCGCTGGTGCAGTAGTCTCCCCTTCTTTCTTCCAAGAGAGAGAGAGAGACAGAGGAAGGGTCGGTAGGAGCAAGAAAATGGGGTTTCACAGTCAGTCGCCAAGCGTCGTGAATGGGCGTTACCGCTTCTTCCGCTTTTTGTCGACCGACCTTTTGCCGCCGTGCGTGACCGTTGGTAAACGACCGGCAAGTTGCAGGCGCCTGACCAGACTCCAAACAGTCACAGCGTTCTAGGAAGAAAACACCCTGTGTGAGCGAGGCAGGGAGAAGGCGAAAGAGAGAACGAGGAACGAAGCATGGATGACGACGACGTGGACAAGCAGAGGGCGCGGGACGAAGCGGCCGACGACGAGCAGATCGGCCGCTTCTGCGACGCGTTCGTTTCGGACTTTGACGGCACGAGCGCGTTAATCCTGAGCGCGCTCGAAAAAGACACCGACTCGCCGACGGTGCTGGTCGAAACTTTGACCGAGATCTTGCGCGACAGCGAGACGTGCCTGCCCACAGCGACCTGCGAACGATTCGAGAGCGAGCTGATTCCACAAGTCGTGCAGACCGTGCTGCGCAAGTCGGAGCACGCGACCATGGATATGGAGAGCGTCGAGTGCCTGGCGGATTTCCTCGAGTCGGTTCTCGAGTGCGTCGCGCATCGATTGCTGTACTGCGACCCGTGCTTGCTTCCGACGCTCCTGCGGATCCTGGACGACCAGCGCGTGTTCTATGAGAACCGACTGGACAATACGGCTGGGGAGAGTATGCCGTTCGTGAATCGGGACGGAGACCGCGCCTCGCCACTGTACCTGCGCATTGTCTCCCACTGGGGCGTGGTCGACGGCTTCACGATTCTCCTGCGATGTCTCCAGGCGTCAGGCCCACGGCCCGAGTCCATTGGTGGTGACGAGAACGAGGGCAAAGATTGTTCACCAACCGCGAACGAGTCGGTATCGCAACACAACGATGACGCGACCAGTGACGTCAGTGTGTTCCCGTTCGATGCGATTCAGTGCATCTATCGTTCGCTGTACGCGGTCAAGGACCATCTCTCGCATGAACTACTCCGGCAGTATGTGGGGCCGCTCGCTCAGTCGTCAAGGATGTACGTGGCGTCCATGACTGAGCGCGAATTGACCAGTATACCGCGCGAGAAGCTTTTGGAAATTGTCCATATCGTCGAGTTAATAGTCGCTCAGGCGACGACCAATACGATCACGAGAGATGATGACGAGAACGAGCAGGAAGCCGTAGCGATTGAAGAGGCCGAGCTGTGCGTGCAGCTTCTTCAGCTCGACGTGATGCTTCAGTTCTTCACCTCGCGTTCGCTCGAAAAGCGGATCTATGGTCTGGTCGAAATGATCGACATGCTGAACAAGGCGTCCACAGCAAACCAACTTGGCGTTTACCGCAAGTGGATCCACGATAATCAGCTGGTCTCGTTACTCTTTGGCGAGAAGAAGCACCCGGAACTCATCAAGCGCGCGCTGCCATTGCTACGCTTTGTGCTAACGAGCGAGGAAACAGCGAGAGACGACTGGTTGGACGCCCTGTGGGTGTGCTTTGCCGGGAAAAGCAGTGATACGACGAGGACACCAAGCACTGGCTCGCACGAGATTGTGCGTGTTACGGTCCATGCACTGCTGCTGGAAGTGATTGGGTTTGCAAAGCACGACTTACTCGAGCAGCTGATGGCACGGATCCAGGCGTCATCACGACCGGTCGATGGCGACGTGCTCGCGCTCGTGTCATCCGTGGCCAAGCAAACCAGCGCGGTGCGGGAGCCCGCGCTACTGTATCTCTGGACCAAGTTACCCACTGCAGCGAGCAGCGCTATCGCTGACCAAGCCATTGACGACATGGTGGTTGCGCTCGGTCTTGGTCTGGACGACAGTAAAACCCATTCGCTGAACCAGTATCTACGGTTGTGTCTCGAAAGTATCAACTCGGCGACGCCGCACCTCTCGGTTGCGCTTCGGCTCGTCGAAAAGATTGCCAGCGTGGTGAACACTCGACAAGTGCGTGTGGCGTCGTCGATCGCCGCGAGAATGGTGCCCGCGATATTGGCCGAGATGGGTCTCTTTAAGCAACGCTTTAAGCATACCGGTGACGACGCTCACACGTCCTCGGCAATCGACTCTGACGAACACGTCCATGGCGTGCGCGAACGCCTCCTCGCGTTGCGTGGGGGAATGGTGATCGCGCAAGTGTCTCCTTCACCAGTGTCTACACTCGAGGTCGTGAATACCGCGTGGGATCTGTGCGTCTCCAAGACGTGCCACGACGATGACTCGGCGTCTCTCTTTTTCCAGTGGATCGAGTACTGCTTCCGCACCAAGATACGGTCAGAGTCCGTCGGCAGTGAGAGCGAGAGCCACCGGCTACTGGACGAGGGTCTCGCGGATCAACTCTTTCACCAACGGTTTGCATTGCTCGAGGGGCAGACCATGACGATGTCGGCGCTAGCGTGTTTCCACCACTTGTTTCGCCAGGTCAACATTGCCCACGGTGGCATTATCGTGCACGATGGAGAAGGCGCCGAAGTCGACGATGAGATTGAGACGGACGACACGGACGCGGCGATCCGTTTCAGCGATTTACTGACGGGCAAGCCGCTTGTGGGCGTGGAAGAACTCTGGCGATTTGCGCTTTGCGCGGCGGATCAAGCTGTCGCAGAAGAGGCTATGACGCTGCTCGCACGGTACCACATGGACGTCGTGCCCAAGCTTGTTAATTCCGAGTTTGCGTACGACAGAAAGCGTGTGTTTGTCGCCAAGTGCACGAGCCATCTACTTGCAGGCCGCGCCGATTCGGCCGGTGCCATTGCGCGTAGGGACGAAACGACCGTCGGTCGCTGTCTCGACTGCCTAAGGTACTTTTTGGAAGCCAATCACGCAGGCATCCAGTCCCTGGACGGGGGTTCACAGCAGACTAAGGACCACAGCGCTATGGCCGGTGACGTGGACGGATTGAACAAGTTTGCGCTTGAGAATCTCGAGGAAAAGCTACAGCTGCTGGATGTCTATCCATCTCCGATGAAGGATACACCCTACGCTCTCTCTGGTCCAAATACTAGCGAAAATGCTAGCGCACCAGTGATCTTGTATAACGGCCCTCGTCGACCGAGCTGGAACTTCAAGCAGCACCACGCCTTGCTCGAATCGATCCAAGACGAGGGCGACGCGGACGCTCGCCAGTCAGACCAGGAGACAATGAGCGAAGATAGGGGCGCCGGGGGACGCTCTCTCGAAATGCCAACAGCAGAGCGACGGTTATCGATCGACACGTCGATGCCTGCGCCTCCGCTGCGGCCAACCCAGGTGACGACCTCGCCGTCTGTGCGCGCTCGACCAAATCTCCAGTGGTTCCAGGCATCGCATGGGTCATCCTTGCAGGAGCCCGAATTCGTGCTTAATGGTTTGGAGGAGGTTGACGCCGCCACCACTGCCGAGTCAGACACGTCATTAATGAAATCACCGGTATCCGTCGCGCAGCTCCTCGTGAACTGGCCCAAACTGTTTGACACACTGTTCGAGTTGGTCCAATGGAGCAATGCCGCTATATCCCACCGCGCGTGGGGGTTACTCTGCCAGCTCCCCATCAACACCGAGATTTTGAAGCGCATGCTGAAATTGCGGCCTGCATCGAATGCAGATGTTTCATGGCCGCTACTGCTCGATGCCAAAAGTCCGCACCGATTGCTGTACGCTCTCCGCCTGGTTGAAGCGCTGCTGCTGCCGCGGCAGCAGAAGAAGGAACTAGCAAATCAGTCGGAAGACAAAGTGCGGCGTCAATGGCGCGAGCGGTTTCTGCGCCTGAGTGGCGCCCAACACATTAAACATCTATTGTCCAGTCTTCACCCACGCAATGACAACGACGACGACGAAGCACCGATTGTGCTATCGTGCATTGGAGCCCTTGCTCGTGTTCTCACGTACGTCGCTCGCCTGCACGACACGCCATCCGACTGGATCGACCCAACGTCCCCGTTCGATTCGCGGCTGTGCCACGCAACGCTACCACAGGCGTTCCCGCTTTGCGGCGACCAAATCGAGTCGCTCTTCACTCTTGTGGTCGAGCTCATGGGTCCAAAGACTTCAAGACGGAAGGATCCTCGCAGCGAGGCCACTACACTGTGCATTATCGAACTATTCTGCTGCCTCGTGCCTCTCAACCCGACACTTGCCGTCGATGATCGCATCCGCAACGGCGTTCGGGATCTGCTTGAAGCGGTGTTCTCCACTTTCGAGTCCAAGACTGCGCGCCACAAAGTGATCCAGCTGATGGTCGATATGGAAGAGCATTTCGCTTCGCAAGTCGTGAGCCACTGGTTCTATGAGACTGTTCTAAAGGCAGCTTTCGAGATGAGCGGGAATGGTGACCACGCCGATGATGAGTTACTCGAGTTGCTCGTCGCACTGTCGCCACATCTACCGGCTCTCTCTCACTGGATGGTCGAGCGTTCAATCGTTTCCGGCATACTTACGAGAGTCGACTCCCTTGTCCACGCCGACAGCAGCAGCAAACGAAGCCCATCGTTGGGCAGCAATCTCCGACTGATCGCCGCCATGACATCTCAGGCATGGGAGTTGCAAGATGCATGTCTTACCTTCCAGCCGGCTGGGGCTAGGGACGCGTCGGAGCTTCCCTGGCTTCTGGACCTAGCGGTCCGCCGCATTCTGTGGGCTACGAGTGAGAAATCTTTGACCGTCGATGACCCTGTAACCCACCGAGCAGCTCAAGATATAGTATTGGCACTCGTGTTCACCTCCGGCTCACGTTCGGATACGTACAGGTCCATCGTATTGGGACAGCTGAGCAGCTATTACCAGTCCTTGCAATCTCGTCTGGCAACGATGGGGCGCCCGTGGCACCTGCAGCCGTCTGATGAGCTTCAAGACACTGGTCCGAACGGTATCCGCTTCGCAGGCCTCGTGAATCCGGGTTGTGTCTGTTATATGAACTCGCTCATGCAGCAGCTCTTCATGATGCCAGCGTTCCGCAACGGCCTCTTGATGCTCGACGCCTCGTCCTCCAGCAATGAGTGGCAAAGCGAAATTACGGCACTGCAGAAGCTCTTTGTAGGCTTGGCAGCATCGGAACGCAAGGCTTTGGATCCGACCGACTTTGCACTCTCGCACCGCGATATGGACGGCAACCCAACCGACTTGAACCTGCAAATGGATGCGGACGAATTCTTTTGCCTGTTACTTGATCGCGTCGAGACGTGCGTGCTGAGCTCGTCGCCTATTAAAAATGATCCCTCGACACGATCGACATTTCTCGACCGATGCTTTGGCGGCGTGCTGGTGAACCAGATCTTGACTGAGCACGGCCACTTGTCGGAGCGGGAAGAGAAGTTTTTCGCGTTGAGCTTGGACATATCGCAAAAGCAGCAGTTGCATGAGTCGCTCTCGCTGTATGTGCAAGGCGAGACACTGGACGGCGACAATGCCTACTACTGCGAAAACGCCAACAAAAAAGTGAGTGCGACCAAGCGCGTGTGTATCAAGACGTTACCCCAGACACTGGTGTGCCACTTGAAGCGGTTTGAATTCGACTTTGATACCATGCAGAAAATCAAGATTCATGACTACTTGGCGTTTCCCGAAGAGATCGACATGTATCCCTACACCAGCCAAGCGTTTGCGAAGACACCGGCTGATGCCGACTCGCTCAGCGTGCCAATCATGTACGACCTAGTCGGCATCGTCGTGCACTCTGGCTCATCCGACATGGGTCACTACTACTCGTTTATCAAGGACCGCGCCGCCACGACGCAAGATGCGTCACATTGGTTTGAGTTCAATGATCAGAGTGTTAAGCCCTTTGACGTCGCGACGATGGGAGACGAGTGCTTTGGCGGCGAGGAAGTCACGCAGAAATGGGACCATGGATCGCGTGCCTATGTACCAGTCGTGCAACGCAAGCGACGCAGCGCCTACATGCTCGTGTATGAGCGTCGAGAGACCTCGGGCGAAACGAACGACCCCAATCGCCCATCGTCCGCGACTATTGACTGGAAGACCACGCCCTTGCCAGTGCAAAAACAACATGAAGTCGTGATGCGCGAGAACCAGGAAATGCGACACATAGTGAACGCGGTCGCGCAGGAACACATTGGGTTTCTCCGGAAAGTGGTGGACGCAAGTGTGGCGAACACAAGTGAGAATCCCGTCTCCAGACCCAGCGACGGCGAGCTGGAAAGAGAGGACCGAACGGCGGCAGATCTCGAGCAAGATATTCTCCAGATGAAAGAGGCTGATATTCGCACGGCTGTCATCAGTTGCCAACACATTTTTGGTCTATCGAGCCTTCTGCAGAGCGACGACGATTCCACGATCGGGACGTTGCTGGGTCGAATTGAAGAATGGTTCAAGGAGCAGGTGGTGACAAGTATTGATCGAAAACTGCTGTTCTGCAAATGGCTTTTGAGCCAAGTGATAGCGACAGCTACGTCAGTGACCGCCCAATCTGAGCGGGTATTTTTGAGGCGATCATGGCTACTGGACGTTCTTCTGTTTTGTGACAAGCGACAAGAGTTCGTGCAGAGCTGCTGCTCGCTTTTTCTACACTCTTTGCAGTTTCTCGTGGCACACGGACGCGCCATCCAAGACCGACGCGCCGCGATCGAGTTCCTGCGGTACTGTGGGGAGCTCTTCTACGAGCGCCATGACGTCGCCATAGAAGACGTCGCGACTGGCACTGGCTTCCCCATTCCGCAAGCCTCGATTGTCCACGGCGTGACACTTCTCGGATCATTCTTGAAGGACTGCCTCACCAGCGGCGACGATGAGAACCGCATGAAGGAGCTGGTGCTCACCAAGTCTGGGTTCATTGATCGTTTCCTCTTCAGTCTGCAAGACAATGAGTCGTCCCACCGGCCGGAAGCATCCGGCATGGCGCCGTTGACGAGCCGCGAGCGATCCTGTACATTCAGCCTGGAGCGTCAGCTACTCATGGATGCCTTCGCAGCTCTGCCCATGCCTCAAGACAACGTTCTCAAGGACCCACGACTGCTCTTGAACCACAGCGCGTTGAAGAACATTGTGGTGTACGACTTTACCGAGGTGCTGACACCATTGATTGAGTACACGGCGCGCCACCAATTGACCCGTGGCCAAGGCGAGAAGCTTGTGTCACTGCTGCTCGCTGTGCTGGAAGAGGTCAAATCGACGCATCTTGATCAACTGCTTCATGTGTTTGCGGCGCTTCTGGATGCCGCCGCCCAAGCAGACGATCCCAGTTGGCTGACGTCTATCCATGAACACATATTCTCTCCGTCGAGCGGGTTGCTCGAAGCCGCGGCGTACTATCGCGACCATCGAACATTCCACGAGTATGCGTTCCTTCTTGTCGAGTTTGTGGTCACGCGCGCTGGCGTCTCGCCACGACTACAGCGGTATTTCCAGAACGATGAGGATATCGCTGGCCAAGTTGAATGGATCAAGCACTGGCTCGGAAATTACCTCGATCCGCATGGCACGATTCGACATACTGGTGGCGAGACCCTTAACCAGGACACTGAGGAAACACAAGGCGAGACGAGCGACCAACGAGAAGATCCGACACTTGAGACGGAAGTGCGTTCCATTTTCCAAAAGGCCGAGCGGGCATTTGGCTTTGCGATGCTGCAGACTCACACTTCGAGCCACGACGACGATGATGGCGACAATGACCTCGAGGACAAGCTGTTTGCGGTCGAGTCGCTCGAGGACAGTGACGGTTTGCTCTTCAGCAGCGACGGTGAGAATCAAGACGACGATGACAAAGCTGACGCGGTACTGGAACAGTCGACCATCGTGAAGGCAGCAACAGCAAAGCGTGTGGTCCACTTGGCCCGACGACCTTCTCTCGACACAAAGGCCACGCGCGTCGACACCACCAAGAGCGAGAGAAGCCGACCCGAGGTGGATGGGCAAGCGCCGTCGAGCTCGACGGTCGTCACGCGCGCCCACATGAGCTCAGCAGCATGATTGATATGAGAGAGAGAGAGAGACCCAAAGGACTTGAAGACGAATCTATTTCTATGAAAAACGATTGCGCCGATGAACAGACATGCACAGGCTCACTGTGGATCACTTCACAACCGGTACTTGGCCTTCCATTGCGCGATTTGCTGCTGCTGCAGTGCGTGTTTTGAATCCTCCGAGACCTCGCGATGGGATACCCAGACGTCGTCGACCACGTCCCACTCGAGTGCTCCAGCGCCGGTTGCTGATCGCGTCGCAGACACGGACGTATCCCGATACGTCTCTTCCTTGTCCACAGCCTCGTCGTCGTCGACGGAAAAGGTGGTGAAGTTTGACGGCTCATTGGCTCGACAGGTCTTGGGCGAAAACATCCGCCCACGGTCACTCACGACCGTGATCGCTGTATCCGGGTAGATATCGACATCGTCGTCATCCACTGTCGCGGTGAGTTTTCTCGACCGTATCTCGGCTTCTAACAAGGTGATATCGTCGACGTCCCAGCAGTCGACACTCGCCGCCGATCGCTCGCTGTCCATGAACAGCGCGGTCTCAGAAATGCTAGTGTGACGCCGGTACGAGTCGGGTCCGAGTGAGATTGCGAGGTCGGACATGCGCGTACTCAGTGCCTGCATGCCTTGAGCTTGTGCTTGCGACTGTGAAGTCTGCTTGTCGTGGATCATGGACGGATGGGTGGGTTGTTTGGGATCGTTGAGCCGCTTGGGATCCATCGTAGGGCTCACAAACGTGTCGAAGGTCGGTGCGTCATCGAGCGGCGACGCAGCAGTCTTGAAACTTGCGTTGTGTGTGTCTTCGTTCCTGCATGGCGGTGGCGTCAACGGGGTCATGGAGTCTCGGGACATTCCTTTCGGCTGTTGTTGTCTGCGGTGGACATGCACGAAGATGAAGAGACTCCCGACGACTCCGACGGATGCCACCACGATGGCGATGACCTTCCACGTCGGTTTACCCGTCAGACTCTCACTCGCGCTCAGCATGCCCTCCGCCGCCAGTGGCATGTTGTTGGTGATCATGCGTTGGCCGGACGACGATGGAGAGGGAACGGCGGTGTTCAGCGTCAGGGGCACAGGGTGATACCCCACATCGGTAGATACCGTTGTCTCCAACGGCGTGGCTGGACAGAGAGTAAAGTTACTGCGGCACCGCCTGCCTGTTTCAATAGCTGTGCAGACTGGAGTGCCGAGCAATGGGTCGTCCAGCACACAGCGCGGGCATTCTTGACGGGTTCGGTCGCATTGCGTGCCGTCCCGGAACAGGCACGACGGTGCACTGCAGATCTTCAGCGAGTTCGACGATGTATTGGCGGACACAGCAAACGGTAGAGAGGCTGATGCAAACAGAAGCAGCAGCGTGAGACGAGAGGAAACCATGATGAAGAACGTTGCGTGTCGGGGAGGAAGTGAAAGCGCGAATGATGCTCTCTAGCCGACGCCGAGAACCTCCCTCATGTCACCACTTCCCCCTCATTTAATTTAGTAGACACCTCAGTATCATCTCTTCCATCCATCCGCTGAAGCAGTGGCTTCAATACGTCAAGTTTTATCTCAGCATCCCACAAGATCCACATCAAGCCACAAACGCCGTCGTTCAATTGCAGCAGCACTTCCGCCTCAGATTCAGAAATGAGTTGGGATCTTCTCACCTGATACCGTCGCAAGAAACCGGTTTTGGGAGTGATGGTCACTTGTCATCCCAAGGCTTGGGACCCAAGCCAACCAAAGGCTCACAACCGACAAGAAAATGCTGCGTCCCTATCAGCTCGCAGGCGCGCTCCGTGCGGCTCCGTCGTGGCGTCGCAGCCTCGTCCAGTCGCGGTGGTTTGCGGCGCCCTCTGCTTCCTCCACCAACGCTGGCGGCGGTGTACCCGGTGACTTTGTGTGCCACA
Organism: Pythium phragmitis; assembly: GCA_023335925.1. Taxonomy (NCBI): domain Eukaryota; phylum Oomycota; class Peronosporomycetes; order Pythiales; family Pythiaceae; genus Pythium; species Pythium phragmitis. The sequence goes on from JAADVZ010000529.1 coordinate 11,764, forward strand.
TTCGCGACGTCGGCGTGACGATCCCCGGTGGCAAGAAGCTCTTTGAACGCGTGAGCCTGGGCTTTCTCCGCGGCGCCAAGATTGGCGTGCTGGGTCCGAACGGCAGCGGCAAGTCGACGCTCATCAAGGTCGTCGCTGGTGTGACCAAGGACTTTGACGGCGAGCGCTGGGTGAAAGAAGGGCTCCGCGTCGGGTACCTCCCGCAGGAGCCGCAATTGGACCCGTCCAAGAATGTGTTTGAGAACGTCATGGACGGCCTGAAAGAGACCACGGCGTTGCTCACGCGCTTTGACGAGGTCTCCATGGCCATGGGCGAGCCGGACGCCGACTTTGACGCGCTGCTGGCCGAGCAGGCCGAGCTCCAGGAGCAGATCGAGCACCACAACGCCTGGGATCTCACTCACGAAGTGGAAAAAACTATGGCCGCGTTGCGTGTTCCCGCGGGCGACAGTGATGTGGAGGTCTTGTCCGGTGGCGAGCGGCGTCGCGTTGCGCTGTGTCGTCTGCTACTGGAAAAGCCCGATATGCTGCTGCTGGATGAACCCACGAACCACTTGGACGCCGAGTCGGTCGCGTGGCTCGAAGACTTTTTGCAGAACTACAGGGGCACAGTGCTTTCGATCACGCATGACCGATACTTTCTGGACAATGTCGCTGGCTGGGTACTTGAGTTGGACCGCGGAGAGACGTACGCGTACGAAGGCAACTACACCAAGTGGCTCACGCAGCGCAAGAACCGCCTCAACATGCAGCGCAAGGGTGACGCGGTCCGTGCCAAGCAGATCGCTAGTGAACTCGAGTGGTCGCGCTCGCACCAGGGCAGCAAGAAGGCCAGCAAGGCCCGTGTCAAGAAGCTCGAGGAACTGGAAGCGAGCGGTGCCAAGGCATCGGCCCGCCTAGAGGACGGGCAGATTGTGATACCGGCGGGCCCGCGGCTCGGCGACAAGGTCATCAAGGTCGAGAACCTCACCAAGACGCTGGACGACGGCCGCGTGCTGTTTTCGAACCTGTCGTTTGTTGTGCCGCCGCACGCGATCGTCGGTATAGTCGGCGGAAACGGCACGGGCAAGACTACGCTCTTCAAGATCATTGCGGGGCTCGAAGAGCCCGACCAGGGCACCGTCACGCTGGGCAAGACGGTGAGTCTGGGCTTTGTGAGCCAGAACCGCGACGAGCTCTCAACGCGCCGCTCGGTGTACGAAGAGATCTCGGGCGACAACGAGTTTATTGAGCTCAATGGCGACAAGATCAATACGCGTGCGTACATTGCGAGCTTCAACCTGCGCGGCCCCATGCAGGAAAAGAAAGTCGCGACGCTCAGCGGCGGCGAACGCAACCGCGTGCATCTCGCCAAGATGCTTCTGGGCGGCCACAACATAATCATGCTCGACGAGCCGACCAACGACTTGGATATTGACACGTTGCGGTCGCTCGAGGCGGCGCTGGCGGATTTCAACGGCGTGTCCATGGTCATCTCGCACGACCGGTGGTTCTTGGATCGTATTTGTACCCATATCTTGGCGTTTGAAGGCGACGGCCACGTCACGTTCTTTGACGGCAACTACACCGAGTACGAGAAGGACAGGAAGAGCAGCAGCAAGTGAGCCAAATGACAAATAGTGATATCGCACTGTCCTTACCCCGGGGGAGGCAGAGATTTAGTGACATGTTCAATGTCCTTGAAACAAGGGACTCGAGAATCTCAGTTTGGTTGACGGAGAAGGATGGAGACGCCGACCATGCCCCGCGAGACCGCGCTGCTGCTCGCGCTGCTGACGCAGCTACAGCACCAGTGGACGCCGCTCGTTGACGTGTCGGATATCCAGTCGCAGTTGCTGTCGCTCGGCGTGAGTGCTTCGCCCAGTGTATCGTTCCGCACCGCCGGAAGTGAGACCGTCGACGTGCGCGGCCTCGCGATCGGCGACAAGCTCTTTGTCCACTTCGTGGCGCGAGATACTGCGATACGTCTGGATTTACTGTGGGTAGTTGAGGGCCCGCCTCAGGCGGGTTGTACTAAGACAAGATCTCACAGGAAGGAATGCTGTGTGTGAAGACTGTCGGAGTATTCAAAGCTCAATGCGTCAGCCGTGGATGGCCGCACCCACGCGCGCGTGGGCCAGTGGACCATCGGCACGGAGCTACTTCAGTGGCGGTACGTTCCAGGAGCCTTTGGCCTTGTTTCTGGGAGATCGTTTGGACGGAAATTTAATGTACGGGTGAGTAGTCTCGAGCGGAACGTGTTCCCCGTGTTTTCGGGCGATGCCGAGCAGCCCGCGCACGTCGCTACAAGCGCTGGTGCTGAGCTGGGACGCCTTCCCGAGCCGCTACTGCTTCGCATCGCACCGTTTCTCACAGGCAAGGACTTCTGTGGGATGACGCAGTCCAACAAGGTACAGAGAGGACTGATTTTATATGGTGGTAAGGCAGTAGCTGACGCTGTTTTGTATGTAGTTTCTTCACGAGTATGCTGACACGACCGAGATTTGGAGTGGCTACGTCGACAACGGTACGTGGATTAGTAGGACCATCCCCGTCGTAGGCTCTCGTGACAGGATCTCACGGATGTTGTGGTAGAGTTTCCACGGTCGGGTGCCGCGGCTGACGAACCGGCGACAAAGTCGCTCTACGTGAAGCTCCATGAGCGAGAGAGACGCCGCGCCGCAGCGATCCGTACAGTGTGGGAAAGTCTCCCGCCCCCACCGCCACACCTTCCCACTGTGCCGATCCTGGATCCGTTCGGGCGGCCTCCACCTCTGTTTGGTCCAACGAGCCTCCCCCCACGCCGCCCTGACGAACCAAGGCCGGCCTTCTTTGACGAAATGTACTGATCCTGGTCCCGGCAGAGCCGAAGCCGACCGAGTCGACGTTGTTTCTCTATATCAGGTCCCTATACGCATTGACCTCTATACTTGTGGATGGTAACTCTATTTTCAGTCGGCGTGCTGACCGCTTTCAAGTGTTGATAATTTGGTGAGTGGGTTGTAATCCGTGTCTTCTCCGAACCCGTCCTGGAGGCAAGAGACATAGAGAGGAATTGCAACGATGCGCTGGCACGCCACTGCGCTGCCGTCTCGATTCGACGGCCAGATCGCGGCCGTGCCGATCACACTGTTGAACCGAGAGGAAGACGCCTCTGTCCCTCGTCTCAGTCACCACGCCAGCGCATCCTCTCGTCGTACCATGCTTTCCAAGACAGCGACTAGAACTTCAGCATTACCGACGAGGCTTCCCGATCACTATCGCCGCGTGTCCATCGCGTCGCCTTCTGAGACCATTCGGCTGAGTACGACCGTCGTGGCAGCCCCACGCGTACCACAGTCCATCGCGCGCGCTCTCACACCGAGAGCTGAAGAGCCAGAGCTTGGCGCGACGGCAGTGGAAGATGCTCACACCAAGTTTCTAGTCTGTGCGGGCCGAGCCTTGAACACTGAGAGCCCACGAAACAATAACAATGACGACGACGACGACGGCGAAGTCTCCATGTCCACACCTCCAGACCACCCGTGCGTATCTTCTTCTCACGAGACACTTCGGTCAGAGCGTGGGCTTCAACGATCCGACTCGGAGCTCGAGCTCATCATCAATGAACTGCGGGATAAAATTGCACGCCAGCACCGCAGTAGCCAGTCGCCGCAAACCGACGACGACGCTGGTGGGAACCAGCACTCGCGCAAGCACCTCAAGAATCCCATCGAGAAAATGTCGATGGCGTCGTCGACATCTACAGCGTCCACGACGGGCAAGCAGCTGCGTCGCCAGGCGTCCGCCAGCCACGAGGTCGCGGCGAGGCTCGTTCGCGAAGGCTCGGCAGCCATGGTCACGCCCGCCGTGCTCACCTGCTCTGCGTCTCGCCCTATACTATCAAGTGCTAATGGAGGCATCCCGACTCACAGTCTCGCGTCGAAAGAGGATACACCAGTTCCCCCAGTGAGTGCTAACGACCAGCCAGAGGTGGTCGACGGCTTCCGCATCCTAGCGTACGGGCCTGGAACAGAACCTTACACACCGCCAAATTCAGCCTCCTTCACGAGCTCGACATTGCTCGGGCAGAAGGTCCCCACGAGCCATTCCAGTCCACCGAGTGTACCGTCAAAAGAGACACTGACCCATACGAGACAGGAGCGACCGAGTAAACCCCACGTGAGGACACTCGAGGACCTCGATCTGGAGCTGGATCGATCAAACGGAGGCGACAGCGACCGCGGAGACTTGTCGTCGGTCGGTCCGTGGGTCCTCGACCACGAAGCAACCTCTCCGCTGGTGTCATCCCGCTCGACACGTTCCCTCATGATCAGCTCGTCTACGGGTGAACTGGCACGGCCACCGCCTGAGACGTCGGAGCTGTCGCCGCGGAGCCGCCTGCTGTGGCTCTCCGACTGTAGCAGTGCGACTGGATGGGGTTCGGCATCCGCCCGTGTGATGGCGCTGCTGCGGCCAGGGAGTCAGCAGCAGCTCGTTCTCAGCCAGCCACGGCCAGTAAGTGCGATGGAGCTGAGGCGCCGGCCTGGTAAGCCCACAGGACTGGGGACGCCCGGAAAGCCCCGTGCCGCATCAGCAAAGTCGGCCCACGCGTCAGTCCCACGGCGACCAAGCGTAGACATGAGTGATTCCCACGAGTCGGTGAGTTATAAGGCGCAGGGCGCAAAGCGTGTGGCGCACCGACCACGGAGTGGGAGTAGTAGTTGCGGCAGTAGTAGTATCTCGAGTGGTAACACTGCCTCGACGCGCGTGCTGATACCACACCGCGCGTCTTCTCGTGCGTAAACGGATCGCAAATATAATGTGAAAAGTCGTGCAAGTCGCCATCGAGGTCACTTTTCATACGGCCACGGGTGCTTCACGACATGGACCACAACACAGCGAGTGGCCATGATACTGCGCAGCTGTCCACTTGAGCAGTCTACAAGCTGTTGTTTGATCACAGCAACAGCAATGATTTTTCCACAAATCATTGCATTGCTGCTTCTACGGAGCACGTGTCGCGCAAAGCTTGGGAACCAAAGGGGATAGCAAGCAAACGACATGGGGTTTGCTGGCGTTGGGTGTGTGCGGCCTACCTCTCTGTGGCGACGTGCTCGCTTCTTGGAGCCACAGTATGGTCGACCGAAAGCGGCTCCTGGTACAGTAGCGTGCAGCACTGGAGACGGCCGTGTCCGTCGGGAGCTGCAGAAATATCGTTAGCACCTGCTCGGAATCATCGTGGGTTCTTTGGAGCAGTCATTCATCAATTCGTGTGCCTGGGCGGAGCAAACACGATGCAACACGAGACGGCAAAGTGGCGCTCTCACTGTGTTTTGCAAACACGTGAGCTGCTTTACCAATGAATTGTTGTTCGCTCGTGAGGATGACAGACTGAGCATTTGGATCCGACACTGCTTTGCCACGTCGACACCGACTGGTGTTCCTACGCAGTGGCCACTGGTGCTGTGGTTTGGATATAGCTGTTATTAATGTGCGTGACGTTCGTTAATGCTCGGGTAGCCGCTCCGAGATCGCACTGTTCGTGGACAGCAATAGATCGATGACGACAGTCGACTGCTGGGACATCGATGATTTAGAAGCCAAGGCACTGTCGAGAAAACCCTCCAGGGCGGTGGACGACCACCGGTCGTCGTGAGTGAGCGTGGTGAATGTCTTCTCCCAGCATATGTTGCGACAAAGGGCCGACAAACTTCACGACCTTTTCAGTTGACGACGACGAAGCCGCGGACGAGGAGACGTGCGGACATGTCACTCTCTGAGACGTGATCAACAACAACCGGCGCAAGAGCACTTGAAAGCGACGTAGAGGGCGTCTGGGAATTGCGCCGCGAAGTCTTGGAGGATTCAAAGCATGCTCTGCAGCAGCAGCAGCAGCAATATCACGCGAATTGAGGCCAAGCAAGAAAGCCATGAGGAAGATGCAGAAAGGACAAACTAAGCTAAACTAAGGTGTGAAATGGCTACATCAGCTTCCATTCTGAAGAGATCCGGATCCGGATCCATGTTTGCAGATTTACAGCACATCTGGCGAGCTGCATCTGGGTGATCTCTCAATCGTCTGCTTCCCTAATAATCAGGATACCGGTATCGCGTGCTTCATACCGTATTGTGATTCAGAGGTATGAAGCACGTGTAAGCGATACCATGACTATATATCTTGAGACGCTATTATATGATTTCAAGCACAACCCTTTGAGTATCAAACGATTATATATAATTGTTTATAAGAGGGAATAGGAAGTTACATAGTGCTTAGACGTGCTGCAAACTACAGTCTCTTGGCTGCGTGACTAAATAATTCGTACATACTAGAAAGGAGGTCATCCCGCCCATCCAACACCGCCTGACTAAATATCAAAAAGAAGCCCAACAAAATCATGCCCTAGACGGAGAACTTGCCGGCGACTCGATTAGCACTACAGACCTATTTGACAGCACTCGCAGGGAAGTTGAGGGCGGCTGTACGAAGCGTCTGGCCAATGGCAGACGAGTTACTATCCGAGGGACCACTCGTGACCCTATCTATTCTATTAATTCTCGACGTCACCTATCCTTTTTCAGTGATGGTCCTCCAGGAGGTGCTTTTGTTTGCACTTCATGCGTTTTCGCTTCGCCTCTAGTTAAACGGATCTTTTGGCGCGTAACCAGAAGGTCTGGCCAATCAGACACTTCGATGCGGTGGTTCCTTCACTGTGATTGGGCTGTGGCGGACCTCGCAGGACTGAAAAGAGAAAGGCGATGACACGAAATGGCTTCTTTCTTGACGCTCGTCTTCGCCTTTCGATTCTCTGGATACAATTCCTCCAGGTCTTTTACACAATTGATCCAACGTTCTAGTGATGCGTGGCCACCAAGCAGCTAGTCAAGGAGAACACAAGACGATTGAGATGGAGAGTCTAGTCGCCCTCTCTCACTTGCTCCCTCTCTCATTTTCCAATCTGCGCCTTCGACTAGAGAATGCGATTCCACACACTTGTCTTCGCCCCTCTTCTCGTGGTCGCCCAAAGTGAAGTCGTCGAAGATTGGACCTACGCGGCTGTCGCTCCTGGACTCCGGACCCCGACGCAATGGGGTGACACACATGCGATTTGTGGTGGCCAGCGCCAGTCGCCGATCGACATTGCGACGCCAATGCTCAAGGGTGTCGCCGTGCGCGCACCGCCGCTCACGTTTGCAGGCACGTGCCCACAGTTTAACGTCACGCAGCACTACGATGCCTACAAGGCCGAGGTCATTGGCGGTACGTCGTTGGCTTGATATCTCCTCTTCTGTTGTATCGCACATCTGACGGTTGCCGGTGGATCTTAGGCTCGTGCACTGTGGCTTTACCGAATGAAACGTTTGCGTTTGCGCAGGCCCATTTCCATGCGCCGTCCGAGCACAAGCTCAACGGCAAAGCCATGGACGGCGAGGCCCATTTCGTGCACAAGGGTTCAAATGGTCGGCTCCTGGTCGTGGGCATGTTCCTCGAGTCGACGGGGTGTGGAGAGACCGAGGGCTTCGCCGCCAGGCTCGTGGACGCGCTGGACGACGCGAAGGAACACCACCCAGTGACCGCTTCGCTGTACGTACTTTGGCTTGATCTCCAGCTTGAAATGACCGAATCCTCACTGACCCTTGCCGCCTCTTCTTATCTCCAGTGGCTCGTTCCATACGCTGCTGCAAGCCGGCATGAAGGCAGGACGAACCTTTAACTATGCTGGCAGCCTCACGACGCCAAACTGCGACGAGATTGTCGACTGGTGGGTCATCGAGAAGCCAGTCAAAGTCACAGCCGACGAGATGGCTAAACTGCGCCGCGAGATGAAGCGGATCGCGGCTGCCGACAATGGCAGGAACGCACGGCCGACGCAGCGACTCCACGGGCGCCAGATCACCACTTACTAATAAAACTACCTGTATAGTAAAGGAACGTCTGAGTAGACAAGCCAACATAGTATAATAGTAATACACGTTTTGCCGGAAAGCAATGAAGAATCGGCAGAGAGATGCATTTAGCTGGCAGTTGCGTCTCCTCAGACACAAGTAAGGGCCTTACTCATTTGTCGATGCAATTTCGACAACTGTGCTAGTACTTGATCCCCACAATGTTTGGTCTGACCCGCGTGGTGCGCGTGTACTGTAGCTCCTCGCTTGAATATTCAGGGAACGCGGGGTACAACATTCCAGTGCTGGCCCACTACTTGTACTGTGTACATCATTGTTGAAGCACCACGCAAACTGCAACCACGATGTGCATGTCTCTGTGAGTCACGCTGTCGTGCGGTCGTACTGAACTTGGCATGCGGCGTTTGACAACATGCAGAACTCCAGACCCTTTTAGAATCGATTGGATGGGTGGAAGAAATGATCTGGGAAAGTTTCCGGGACTCGTGAAGAAAATGCCAATATTTGTTCTTGACTATTTGACTCACAAATTGTGACACAGTAATGGTGGATGCCAGGAGGGCCACACGTTGGTATGCAACTAACTCGGTTGGGTCGGACATTGTCCTCGACACGCATTCGTCGCATAATTTCAACGTGGACTGGCTGATACGCTGATGTATGTCCAATCCACTTGGCTCAGCTTTTGAATCTTCAAGATCGTTCGCATTGCCCTTACACAGTAGTGTATAATATCTACCGCAATTGTTGACCCTCGATCCTGAAGACTACAGGCCCAGCACTGCGCAGTGACTGCTCGTCCCATGCTGAAGTACAGTGAAAACTGAGGGTCCAATTTTCTCGTCATGGCTGGCTCGACACTTTGTGAGTCACCGCACACTAAAATCCTGTACTGTATGGGTTGGGCAGCAATAGTTACCTTGAGTACATAGGAGTCCTGTGCACTCGACACGGGGGCCTCCAAATTTTCGCGTGTGATTGGAAATCGGGAAGCAGGCGCCTCGCGACTTCCAATGGTATCAATATGCGAAAAATTATTGTACTAGCTGCCTCGAATGCTGCTTTCCCATTTTCACAGGTAGACTGTACGGCAATACCGCAGAACTCACGGCGCTACCTTTACAGTGTATAAGTATTTTGCGGGACATGTCAATCAGGACTGAAGTCAGAGGACATTGAGTCTACTGCTTTAACTATAATCAGCACATGGAGAATTCAAGTATGGGTGCGGGAGCGGCGCGTTGGAACCCTCTCGTCACCACATGGTGTATGCAGGCCTGGTTTCTCAGCAATTGTTATTCCTCAAGTCAACACACCATGCAAAATTACGCATACTCTGTTATTTCATAAGATACAGCTGCATGTAGGGCCTCAATCTACTCTTGAAAACGTATATGATGTGTTGTTTCGATTTATAGAAATCTATCGTCGGATAAGGGAGGATTGTTCAGGTGCCCCACCAGCTGGCATTTGCGATGCCACAACGCTTTTAATCGGTGCTGGATGGACTAACAAACAAGATGCTTCAATTGCACAATTGTCCCACGTCACCCACCGGACCTCCCACTCACTCCCAGGAGGCTGCCAGCGTCCAGAAGCGAGACTGGTCAGTAACTGGACTCCAGTGAGTCCAGTGCTACTACTGTACCGATTGTACGATATTTTTTCGCTACCCAGTCCGTCCTTCATTTCCGGATTCGCCTCGTTCCCCTAAGTGCTCCTATTCCGCTTCCACTTCCCCCCTTAACAATGAAGTGCTTCTCGATCTTCGCTGCCACCATCGCAGTCGCGTGTGCGGCCATGGGTTCGGTCCAGGCCGTCGGCTCGGCGCACGCCGCTGACGCCGTTCCGGACGACGGCACCAAGAAATGGAGCTACCGCACCACCGACGCCAACACATTCCCACCGGCCGAGTGGGGCCAAAAGGCCG
>JAADVZ010000053.1:0-71632 GCA_023335925.1 Pythium phragmitis
GGCGAGTGCTCAGCCTTCGTGTCGTGGAGCGGCGACGGCCTCGCTTGCTTGATTGCTCCTGCAACCCCCTCACGCCAGCTAAGCTCTCTCCGCCGCCCCCATCCCTCGCTGGACACCACCACCAACGCGATCCTCGTGCGCCATGGGCGACTTCCGTGCTCGAGCGTCGCCGTGGGCGGTCCTCGTGCTTCGCGAGAAGTCGCCCGAAGGCGACCTTTGGAGGACTTGGAAGAAACTTGGAGGAGGCTGAAGGGTCGCTTGTGCGGTTGGCCGCAAATTCGGAAGTGGCCCGGCTTGCACTTGGAGATCGACCTTCCAACCCCAAGCGCGCTCGCGTTTGTGTTCGTTCATTGCTCTCACCCTTCGATCATTGGGTCCATGGTGAGATAGCTCATGCCATGAACGTTTGGGTATATGAGAGTGCGTTGAGTGGCATACACGCGAGCATCTGTCAGCAGGGGGCGCGCAACACTGCCGGGTTTAGTGGCCTGTCTCCCAGTCCTCTGGGGAACTACCGCAGCACGGTGGTGAGTGAGCCATTTCCTTGGACCACTGTTGGGCCAGTAGTTCGATGTGGTTGCGCCTTGTCCTGCCTTGCCGCATCTCATTCGCTTCCCGACACCAGCAGCATCGTCGTCGAAATGATGATATTGCCAAGTGCGCACGAGATGTACAGTGCCACGAGGAATGCGTCCGTGTTGCGAGGCACGTCGAAGGGAATGCCGGATGCGATCTCGATCGTCGTGCACAAAAAGTCGACGAGCAACTCCACTCCCACTTGAAACACGACGTGGAGAACCGACGACGACGAGACACGTGGTGACCCCGTGATATCAAACTTGAAGTGGCCTCGGCAAAAATGATAGACCGACAGCGAACAACCGATCGCGATGTATTCGGCATGCATGTCCTAACACGCAACACACACACGTATACCGTAATGAGAATACCGTCAACGTTTGTTCTGACCCAGGATTCCACGAGCGTACCGCTTGCACTTCTGCAGCATGCAGCGTTACGCGTCGACTCTTCCACTGTTGAAACTCAGCCTGGGGAGTCCACGGGGAAGCCATTGCAACTCTTGAAAATTGCTGGACTAAGTTCAATGCAACGATACTCGCGCGTCTAATGGTTGGCTGATTCCACGTTTGTTGCCGTTGACGAATTTTCCTGTGGAGCCACCACGTTCTGCTCACCCGCACCATGATCTTGAACACGGCGAGCAGCAGCGACCCGGACCAACGCAGGTGAATCATCCAGCTGCCTCGTGATGCGAACTCAGTTCCGTCATTATTCAGCTGGGCCGTGCGAAGGATGACGATGCGCACTTGCATGCCAACGAGCACGGTCGGGACTGCGATCATGGCGTGCATTTGCTCGATCCGAATTCGCTTTCGCCGCATAGCCATGTGGATCGCCAATTCCTGCAGCGCAAACTTGACCACCAAACTTGCGACGAAGAACGCACACACCAGCGCGGGTGACTCGAGGTCGAGCTGGGTGGTAGCTTGCACGTACCCGGTGGCGATGTACACCGCGAGCAATATGGCAAAGTTCTTCGGAAGCAGTCGGCGCCACGACGAGTCCAGAACGATCGCATGGTGGGGTGCATGGCCTTCATAATTCGACCGCAAAGACTTCAGGATTCGCCGGGCTTCTTGGATGATTCGCGTCCTGTACACATGACAAGACACTGCCGTCACGTAGAAGTACGGCTTCCACTTGCGTACGCTTGGCCCACCAGCGAAGATAGCATAAGTGGAAGCGACAGACACCGCACCCGTGATCACCAGCCAGTGAGACGTACGCCACAGCAAGACACCGATACACCACGGCAAGTGGAACCGCTTTGTCGTTGGACTCGTCAGCATTTGTGCCAGAAAGAGACTCGCACCTTGTAAGCCGCTGGCCGCGATGGCGTCCAAAACCACGGTCCATACGACGATGGCCACGGTGAATGACCGTAGCGACTGATCGGCAGGGGCAGCGCTGGAGAAGACGTTGCCGAGCGTCATGAGCCAATTCGCACACCATGCAGCGGCGACTGCACAAGCGGAATTGCGAGCAACATAGAGGAGCACGGCGGCTGCTTGTCGGAACGCTGCTGTGCGAGTCACTTGAACGATTGCTTTCGCTTGAGGTGAAGGGCGTACGTCGCCGACGGCCATCGGTGTGAGTGCCTTAGCGTGATCGCCATGCCGAAGCGCTTGCTCCGCGGGGACGACCGGCGCCATCGACGCGCGTGATGTTGGTGCGGCTGAAAGCAAAGAGCGACGGTGATCAGGTTGGTCCACCGCTGTTTACTCTCATGTCTTGGGTGGCAACTTCGACGTGGTTGCTATTTTGGGAGATGTGACTGATCACTAGTGTGCTTCGTCAGAGCGGAGTGCGATTCGCCTGTCCACCAGTAATGGATCGAGCACTTACTTGTCAACGAGCACGGGATGCCGGAGAAGCGGGGCCACACCAGGAGTACGGTGTTCCCATCATAAAGCTGTTGGCCTTCGATTTTGGATCATCACGTCTGATGCGTGATATCCTGTGTGGAAATGAAGCCAAGTATTGAGCATACAGCGTCAATTGAGACATAGGCGATACGACCAACCTGGATTCGATACTTCACAAATGCTCGCCGTCAATTCCGTGGTCACGTACTCGAGTCGGAACCACTAATCAAGTAGAAGTGCTCGCAGAAGAGGATTTGACTATGGATCGCTGGAACACTGCGAGTGATCAATGCTGAAGGCGAGTCTTCGAACCACCTTGTAGTCTCGCTTCGAGCTGGGATCGCTCGTCCTCGGCGAGATTAACAGTTCGCGGGTGGTGAGTTTGTACCGAGATCGCTTCATCGTACTACGGGGATGGTGCTTTCGTGCGATTTCAGTCTTCCTGGGTACCAACAGCACCATCGACGAGTTATAATACGACAAGTGAGTGCCCATATTGTGAAGAGCCTGAAAAAGAATAAACGGGTGTGATTGCAGTTCAGTGAAAAAGAATAAACGGGTGTGATTGCAGTTCAGTGGGTCCTCGTAAAGAACAAATACGAAGCGTGCTCTCACCTGGTGTGCTCAGCGGGAAACTTCGTGGGAGGTCAAAACCGAAGGGATCCGAAGAACCGTCCAAAGCTCCGCCGATGGCCCAACTCAGTCACGTTGCCATGTTCTCGTCGACAGCTGCCCAGATCTTCCAATAACGCATCGCTGTTTGCATCAGATGCCTCCGACTGCCCGAGGATATCACACTCTGACACGGCCCACAATCCGCACGCCCACGATCGGCTCGTACTTTGTTCGCAGACTGGATTCCTCGTTCGAGACCCTCGATCTTTGGACACGCATTCGTCATCCTGGTTCGACTGCTGAGAACTGATCAGAGGTCGCTCGTTGCCATCTTTGTTGCTTGGCGGTCGAGGTTTTCGACCGGCTTTCATTTGGAACACAGAGTTCCAGTGGGTCTTGATCAATGTCTTCAACTTGCCACGCTTGTGACGAAATCTTTCCCAGCCGACGTCGGAGAACGGAGGAGCTATCGAAGGAATTGAATCGGCTCCGCTTGCACTGCTTGTATCGTTAGAGTCGTTGACCGACACCAGCGACGGCAGTGAACGTAGCGCCACACATTTTTCGGTGCGATTGCTGCCACAGTTCTGATAAGGATCTTGGGGCCCATCTTGGGCACAAGTTGCTTCGTTTACATCGCTGATTTCATCGTAAGGGACGAGCCCCACGCGACCGAGGAAGCCTGAGACCTCGTAAGCTGTCTCTGCCGCGCGCTGTACAACGACTTTGTTGAGAATCTCTATCAACACGGACCACTCGGTTTGGTTTTTGCTACTCGCTGTTGACCGCGTCGGCTGGGAATTCATATACTCTAGAAGCACCGACAGAGCGAGATATATCTCTCCTCTCTCGGAGAGCGCTTGCGCCACTTGCACCGCGGTAAGCTCTTCGTATACGCATTCTTCGTCACCCGATACGCCCCTCCGCATCCTTTGCGCTTTCAATTCTCTGTAGCCCTTGGCCTTCTTCAAGAGACGCCTGTGGTGCGATACTGCGCTAAAATTACGCGTATCATCTGAAACCAGTTACTGGCAACATGATCGCACCAGCTGTGCTATGTCTACGAACCTTCCCTGGACTGGTGCCAACCGCATTCCAAGATCTGCACTGGTGCTACCGAGGATGTCGCTTCAGTGAGGCCGGTCAGCGACATATCCTGTTAAATATATACTAGACTGCACCAATGCACTCCCCACCACAACCGAGGATTAGGTTCCAACAATCCGCTTCCCTATAAAGTACCTGGTTCAATTCGGGATGGTCCTTTATGCGTCCATGACGTTGTGCAACTGCTCGACAAAATACTGGATATCGTCCATCTGGATCTCCAACACTGCACTCGAGAACCCATCTTGACGAAAGTTGGCGCCCGTTTCTCCAGCCGCGAGTCGGAACGCCGTGCCGAGCGTGCTGCAACAAGTGAGTCAATAAAACGAAACGTGAGCCCAGCCATCCATGAAACGACATCAGAGCGATCCGCATGGCCACGTACTTGCGATGGACCTCGCCAGGATTGGTCGGGCACGTGATGCCGACGACGAGGAAGCAGTTCTGCGCTGGGTTCCGCGTGATCAACACGAGTGGCACTATCGGCTTCTGTTGCGTAGGTTCTTCGTCTTGGTCGTCTCCCTCGTCGTCCCCGTCCGCACTTGCCTTCTTCTTCTTGGGCAGTGGAAGACTGCCCCACTTGCCGCTTGCGCGGTGCACGGTCAAGAGAAACAGCGCCAGCTGCGTGAGCACGTTGGGGTTCGCAAAGAGCTCTTGCTCGCGCTCAGGGATGGTCAGACACACGTAGCGAAAGTGCTTGACGCGCACAATCAGCTTGCGTTCCATGATCGAGATGCCCACGCGAACGATCGCCTGCTTCAACTCCATGGCGACTTTGATGCCCGACTCCATAAGGGCACTGGACGCCACCGAGCGGCAGGAGAGTGCCGTGCTCGCGAGGAAGAAGTTCTGGTGCTTGAAATCACGGAGGTCTTCGCCTTTCTCACCGTCATCACCGCCACTGTCGCTGGTTGACGCTGGTGTAATGCCTGCACTGTCGATGGTGAATGCACTGTTCACGGGTTGTTGCAGGACACCCTTCTGGTGGTGATTTTCGGCTTGGAAAACCGACGAGATGTACGCCTCGGGAGCTTCGAGCAGTGCGTGGAGACCGTGGACCGCATCGGCGGCACCGAGCAAGTACTGGAACGCAAACTGGCGCTTGAAGGATCCGTAAAACACGTCGTCCAGTCCAAACTCGGGCGCAATCTCTTGGATCTTGTCTCGCAATTGGTGCTTCATCTCGAGTGGCATGTACGTGAATTTTTGCTGGCTCTGGCGCAGCGAAAAACCCATGCGAGCGAGAAAGACGTGGAGCGTGGTCTCACCGTCGCTCCCATCGGCCGACGCGGCGTTGCGAGCACCGAAGCGCCGCGCTTGGTCCATGTAGAGTCCTAGCTTAGCCGCAACATAGTCGGAGTAGTACATCGCCTCGTACAGCGACCAATGGCGATAGCACATGAACCGGTACTCTTCCTCAAAAGAGATGCGGCCGTGCTCGTAGGCCGGGTTGGCGATCGTCTGCTCATCTTCCAAGCCGCCGCTGCCACCCGCGGCGGACGCATCCAGAGCGAGCACCTCGTCTTGGAAGCGGTGGACCATGAGCGTGTAATTGTCCGCATCGATCTCTTCCATGATAAACTGCTTGGTGAGTCCGACGATCGCAAACCAAAGCAGATCGCGATTCGAGCCGGCATTCATTTGCTGGGCCAGTTCGAACGCGATCGATGCCGCCGGTGCCCCATGGAAAGACCCACGGTAGTATCGAAGGATCTGCTCGCGGCGGTGACGCTTGGCCATCTTGACATCAACGGTGTCCTCCATTATCTCCTGAACCTCCACGTGCACCCCCTCTCCCTCGGACTTATGCTTCTTCGGTGACGCCATCTCCACATCCTCTCCATCGTCGTCGTCGTCGTCCACGGGGTCGTCTTTGTCCTCCCCGTTCTCGCCTCCGTCCACGTCTCTCTTCCGTTTCTTCTTCTTCTCGCCCACACCATCGGCTTCCTCACTCCCCACCGCCGTCTCTGATTCATCCGTATCCTCCGTGTGCTCGGTCGGCGCGCCAAACTCGACTTCAGCTTCGCCTTCGTCCTCATCCGCTTCTGGCGCATCTTCTTCTTCCTCGTCCTCGTCTTCCTCCTCGTCCTCGTCCTCGTCCTCCCCTTCGGTCTCGCCGTCAAACTCGTCGCGATCAATGTCCGAACCGTCCTCGGGGAACTCGTCAATGGCCTGCGCGCCGTCATCAAAGACCACGATCTGCTGGTTGGCGTCGTAAATGTTGGCCAAGTGGATCGGCCGGTGACTGTCAAACACGTAGCACTTGACTGCTCGCGGCAGCTGCAGCAACTGTGCAATGTTCACGATCGCACCGCAGTTGATCATAACGACCGACCGCAGCTCGCTCGCACCGCTGGGCGTCGCGATACGCGCATCGCGAATGCGCACAATGTCTTCGTACCCGCGCACGGGCAGCAGCGCGTAGCTCACAAAGTCGGCCTTGAAGAGACTCGTGAGGATCGCGCTCGCGCACAGCGCATCAACGTCGAGCGCCACGAGCACGAGCACGCTCGAGCCGCCGGTCTGCAGCGCGTCGTGCTTGATCTGCCCATACGCCGCGTGGAATTCCTCTCGCGGCCACAGCATCTTGGGACTCGTTCTCTTCTTTTGAGTTTCTCCTTCGGTTTTTCCCGCCAAGTCAGTAAACCGAACCTAGTAGTGCGAACTTAGTGGGGAGCAGGATAAGAAAAACTACGTCGCCTAAGCTAGCCTAGTTTACGTGTCGTGCGTGTCAGTTTGGGGGAGAAAGGAAGTGAGCGAGCGAGAAAGAGAGATGGTGTGGGCGTGGGTGGCGTGCGTCACCGGTATCGTCGCATTCCAGTTTGTGATCGGCAGAGGGCAGAGCGGGAATAAGGGCGGTGGGTTTGGCGCGCGGCGCAGCGACCCTCATGCCAAGCGGCGCGCGCAGCACGTCGTCACGGGACTCATGATTTACACGGCTTCGGGCTGGCTCTCGGCCGAGGCCGCCGTCGTGTTACTCTTTTCTTGTGCGTTCGGTCTGTATTGCATCCATATCGCTCGGAAGCGCTACGCGGAGTTCAATAGAATGTACGTGGAGCAACTGGGTGCGCTCATGCGTCCTGCAGAGATCAACCACACGGCGCTGCCCGGCGCATTCTACTTTCTCGTCGGCTGCGGCACGGTCATCGCCTTGTTCCCGCATGAAATTGCCCGGCTCGCCATCCTCCACGTACGTAATAGTCGTCTACCGTCCCGACACCAATTTCCCAAACGTTCCCCACTGACGCGATAATGATGTCTTCTGATGTGGCAGTTATCAGTGGGCGACCCAGCGGCGGCGGTCGTCGGTTCGCTGTATGGACGCACGCGATTCTGGCCGAGCGGCAAATCGCTCGAGGGCTACGCCGGCTGCTATATCACCTCTGCGAC
Source organism: Pythium phragmitis (assembly GCA_023335925.1). Lineage (NCBI taxonomy): Eukaryota > Oomycota > Peronosporomycetes > Pythiales > Pythiaceae > Pythium > Pythium phragmitis. The sequence goes on from JAADVZ010000053.1 coordinate 7,560, forward strand.
GGCGAGCGTTGTCGCGTTTTTCTGGCAGTCTAATCCCGAGTCCTCCGTCACCGTGTTGCTGGGGAAAGCGGCCTTTGCTGGCCTGTGCGCCGCAGTCGCCGAGGGCATTGACGTGGGCGGCTGGGACGACAACCTCTCCCTCCCATTGCTCTCCGCACTCTTCATGATATGCGGGCGGCTCACGCTTGGGATCATATAGCAACACGATAGAGCTATCAGCAAATGGACTAGACATACAAGAATATCAAGAACATCGGTGGTGGTGCGTGCGTTATGTGTCTCTCTGGCGAGCCACTCTACATGTACGCTGCGATCATCTTGGACACGGGGCGTATCCAGTGACCGTACTTCCAGCAAAAGATAGTGTTCAGCGAGCGGTCCGCGCGCGTCCAGACCTGGTCAGTCACAAGCTCGGCGGGCTGCGTGAGCTGCTGGTACTCATCGTGGAGCTTTTGCTGCAACACGGGACTGCGTGTAAACATCACGAGCTGCGACTCCAAGTCGCACCCGTACGAGCGGCGACCAAAGTTGGAGCTACCGACAATCGTGAGTTGTGGCGGCGAATGCACGGACGGACTGAACCACATGCCCTTGCCGTGGAACGTCCAGCCCGGGTAGTTGTACTCGCGGATATTGGTCGCGAACTTGCGGGACCGCGTCTTCTCGTAAAACTCTTGCTCAATCAACGAGTACGCCATGGGCAAGGCGCCTTTAATGCCGTTGGCGTTGAAGAATCCGTTGGCTTCGGGTGCAGCGGTGAGCACGTCCAGGTGCGCGCCGCAGTTGACAAGCAGTTCGTCGAGAAAGGGCGGGAAGTTGAGGTATCCAGACGCAATCCCCAACGACGAATGGGGAGGCACTTGGCGCAGCAGCTCAGAGAGCACAACTTCGTCGTGGGTCACGTCGATCGGCGTGAATTGGATCGTTGGAAACGCCCAAGTATCGTGGCCACCGGACGACGACGACGATGACAACTCGGTGACTTCTTCGCGATGCTTCTGACTCGAAACGAGCTCTTCAAACTCGCGCTTCATCACGACTTTTTTCGATTCGCTTCGCGGGACCGGGGGGTCCAAGACATAATCGTCACTTTGGCCTCTGCGGTTCAGCTTGGCCTGGTACGAAAACGCCGCAATGACGCCCACAAATTCGTGGTAAAACGTCGCGAGTCCTTCGCACTGCGCCATCTGCACGTATCGGTCCTGGCGGTTCGTAAAGTAATCCTCACTGAGATTCGCGCCGCTCAGAATGAGCGTGTCGTCCACGAGATACACTTTTGCGTGGGAGACCCCAATGGTCTCGTTGAACGGCGGTGGCAAAGACGCCTTGATGCCCTTGAGTTGTGGTACCTTGTACAAATAGAGCTCCAAGTTGTTCGGGAATTGCTTGAGAAGCGGCTTGAACATCGTTACCGAGCTACGGTCCTGCCCACCGCGCTGGCCGCGCGAGTAGTCAAGCACGATTTTGACTTGAATCCCCGGGTTCTCCCGGAGCTTGTCGGCGATCGCGTCGACAAGCTTGCGCTCAAGCTCGCCCGTGCCCAGGTACAGCGACGAGATCGTGATGCGGTGCTGCGCGCGGCGGATGTTGGTCACGAGTTGGTTGTAAAACGACGTGGGCGTCGGGATGATCGTGACGTGTTCACTGTGCAGCGGGAACACGCGCGAATAGCGTGCAAGCGAGCGGAAGATATGCTCGAACGAGAGTGACGCTTGCTCCGTCTCATGTGGCGCGTCTGGGGGCGCAGCGACCGCCATGCCGGCGCGAGGTGAGGCCGCCATCGTTGCCAACTGTCGTGCTGTATCTCGCTTGAGCTCCTGGATGTACTGTAGGATTCCTATGAAGTACGAAAATGAGACACGGACCACACACGTCACACGTCACACGCTGGAGGAGTACCTGGTACTTCGAAGTACCGCTGCAGATCGCCGCTAGTCACCGGTTTTGGCTTGCATCCTCGAGATGCGGGGCACTTCGCACATGCTGACGTTATTAAATCTGCCACGACGTGGTCGCCAGTAAGTGGCAGCCTGCCACTGGCAGGTTATGATACACCAGGAGATACTGCTAATGGACATTTCACAATCACAACAACCTAAAATATCAGGGTACGACCACACGAGCATCTAAGCTACAAACAACCAATTGGCCAATGGTTCAACGGATGTTCATCGTCAAGACCCTTCAAGTCCACGGCAAAGCCTCACATCTTGAAACGGGTTCGCGCCATCCCGGCTCACGGGTTCACCCGGAAACCCACTTCAAATTATACAAACTGTATCTGTTCTTAACTGCACCACCTTGGCCCCCCATCGTTTCTTTGACCTCCCACATACTTGGAATTTGTATACCTCTGTCCCCTGAATAGTGGCCTCACTGCCTGTTTGCGGTCCAGGACCTCTCCGCCTCTCGTTCCTCCATCTCGAAAAGCTCCACACACACAGACCGAGCAAAGCAGACCGCCCGACGAATATGCCGCCCGCTGTTAATCTCGCGAAGTGGTGGGCCAAGAAGGGCCACGAGGTGAACCGCGTGACGCGCCACCTCTCGCCGCACCAGCAGAACCCGGTCAAGTCGCTTATCGAGACGATGCCGTACAAGACGGTCCGCAAGGTCAAGGAGAACGGCGCAGTGATCATTCCGTGCTTCTTGCTCCTGGTCGGCACGATCAAGTGGGGCGTCGCGGCTAACGACGAGGACCACCGCAAGCACTGGTCGTAGAGATGCCCAGTGTGTTTACATAGCCTCCTCCGGCGCTGCCCTCCTCCCATTGTCGAGCGAATACACGTCGACCGCGTCGTACTCTTTTGTCCCTCTTTTCGTCTTGCCAGTGGGAACAAGTTCTCGGTCTTCGGGTCGTTTCATCTTGGAGATCGACTGACGCAGCCGGCGCGGGTGCGGGGGATTGTGACATTGAAAGAGAGAGAGAGAGAGAGAGCAGACGAGATTTAGAAGCCGGCGAGTGCGAGCGAGTTGATGGAGAAGAGAGTGCGTCGGCGGGGGATTCTTTCATTATCAAACGAGCGCAATATACGACCCACAAAAGCCAGAAACAAACATGAATCGATGCTGGAAAGCCCCTGGTACTTCCTGTCTTGCATGCAGAACGCTCTTGTATTACAGGTCCAGCAATCGACGAGATCGTAACCGATCGGTCAACCGATAGTGCCCAGAAGTACGTACGAACTCTAGTCCTGGACGTCGACGACCAAGCGCTCCATTGAGGGGATTTTTCGACCACGATCTTCGCCTCGGCACAAGAGACCGATTCCATCTTCCCAATGCCGTATGTCCCATACTACGTAGTAGCAGTCACCCACCAATCCGAATAGCGTGGACAACATCATTTTGAGTCTCCACGCCACACAGAGTTCAGAGCCCTAATTTTGTGTAAAACACACTATCTTTCCTGTGCCCCTGAGACTGAACTCCCTCTCTGCCTCTCTGGCTTGTTGTGTTGTTTGGTCCCATCAAGTGCTCCTGGAAAGCTCCTCAAAGACGAACAGAGAGTTCCTCTTCCCCACTCCTTCTCTCCCTCCCCCTTCCTCTCTCTCCTTCCTCCCCCGTGCGTCTCCATGGAGCTGTACTCCTCAACCGCGACGTCAGCAGCGCCGCCGCGGCCAGTACACTGCAAACTCACGCGCGCCGAGTCGGTCGACAGCATGATGTATACCGCGTCGTCAGGCTCCACCAGCAGTTTCTACGACGTGACGCCCTCGTCATCGGCCTCGACCAACAGCAAAGCCAAGAGGTCCATCTCGTCAGCGTCCTCTGCGTACTCGTCGTCGTCGGCGCTGCCGTGCGCGCCCATGGCGCAGCCGTACGCAGCGACCTCTGGGCGGTCGTCCATGTCGGCGATGCTGTCGGCCCAAGCGGCGCTCCGCGAGCGCTCGAATTCCTGGGCAGTTGGTTCTACGCCGGCCACGCACCGCTCGCACTTTCCTGGTGTGGGCCACGTCATGGACGACGACGCGTCGGACAAATTGCGCCGCGAAATCGCCAAGGGCACCAAGGTCGTGGAGACGTTTCTGTCGCCCAAGCTGCTCAAAGACCAGTCGATTCCGCGCGAACTCTTGGTCGAAGCGTACGGACTCGTGTTTCTCACGGTCTACAAGGTGGGCTTTTTGTTTTCCGGCAAGATTGGCAACGGCTTTATCATTTCGCGCACGGCCGGCGGCTGGTCGGCGCCGTCCTTTCTAAGCTCGGGCGGTCTGGGCTTTGGCATGATGGCCGGCGGTGAGGTCGTCAACTACATGATTATTCTCAACTCGCGCAGCGCCGTCAAAGTGTTTACGCGCAATGGGCAGTTCCAGCTCGGGTCCGAAGTGGACATCGCGGTCGGCCCCATTGGCCGCGCCGCTAGTGCGTCCTTGAACGTCGGCCGCGGCGGCATCGCTCCGAACTACTCATACAGCCACAGCATGGGTCTCTATGGCGGCATTGGACTCACGAGCGCTGTGATTTGTACGCGGAAGTCAGTCAACGCCAAGTGCTACGGTGCGAACGTGACGGCACGCCAGATTCTCGGGGGCGAAGTGCCGTGCCAATCCGCCGTGCCGCTGTGGGAAGCGCTCGACCGTGCGCTTGGTGTGGAGCGCCAATATGCGAACGGGTTCCCGCTCTTTCTCTCGGCCACGACGGGCGTGCGGTGCGATGCGTGTGGCCACAATAACACGACGGAGAGTTCCCAGTGCGCGCAGTGCCGAAGCCTCTTGGTCTACAGCGTCAGTGTGCACTCTGGCAAGCGCAGCGTCGGCCAGTTGGTCGTGACGACCAACCATGGAGAGACACCCGCGGGCGGCCAAGCGCCGGTTTCGTCGTAAACGAAGACACACGTGCCTGTCCGCTCACTGCTTGATTCTTCTTCATCACCCATATTACGTCCGTACCTCCCAAATGAATGAGCGTCTTATTACGTGCATCTTGTTTCTTGTATTCATTCTGGTTTGTATTTGACTGGGAAAGTTCTGCATTCGAATGTAGTCCCCTCCTTGCTCTCCAGACATGGTTTGAAATCTTCAGCATCCCTCAGTCGTTTTCTTAAACTGTTTGTCGATGACGCTGGTGTCAGTCTTGTACTTGTTCGACGGTTTGGAGCTGAAAATGTCACCGAGTCGCCACGAGAGCACCGCCGCGGCGCTCGCATGGTGACTCTGCTTGCTGACCCTTCTACCCACGCGATGCTTTCGGATCTGGTTGAAGCGTGAAATGTGGGCCACCAGCAAGATCTTGGTCTCTTCTTCCGACATGACTTGGCGCTTCTTGGCGACCAGCACGTAGTACACAGCGAGCACGAGAATGAGGGCCAGATAAAACAAGGCCTCGATGCTGTTGTGGCCCTGGAAGCCCAGCACGGCGACGATGCCGAGCAGCCACACGACCAGTGCGTACGCGGCCCCAACGATGCCAAACGGATTGCGGAACTGACGATGGTTGGCGATGGGAAAGTTGGTCCGCAGCGAAATGTAGCCAATGGTCTGGCCGACGTACGAGCTGAATGCAAAAAGTAGACAGAGCGGCAGCACGTACGCCTTGGCAGACGGCACGCAGAACACGAGCAGACACATGGCGTACCCGAGCACCGAGGTGAGAAGGATTGCCACGTATGGCGTGCCGAATCGCTTCGAGGTCGTGGCGAGCCATGGAGGCAGCAATCGTGATGCGGCCATGGCGTGGATAAGCTTGGCTGAGGCCCAATGGAAACCATACGCGCCAGCGTATTCACACGGCATGATGATAATTGGTGCGACGTGTGGATCAATGTGGAACACACGCGAGAAGCCATTTGCCATGGGTGTGTAGGCGCTGATGATGGCTGCTATGCCACCGTCCGTTGGCAGGGATACGCAGACCATCGACGTGAAGATGCCGATGCAGAGTAGCGTCACGGAGCATGCGGTCTGGGCGATCGGAATTTGACGCTTTGGGTAGGGCACATCATCGCTGGCGAGATTCATCGCCTCGACGCCAAGAAAGAGCCACGCAAAGAACGGAAACACGGCCAGCGCCTGGCTGATTCCGCCGGTCACACTGACGAGCGGATCTGGTGAGACGTTGGCGGCGTAGTCGACGAGGCCGAGTGCGACAAAGTTGTGGAGCAAGATCAGAAGCAAGTCGGTGACGCCGAGCACGAGAACACCGAGCCAGAACGGAAAGCCGCCAACGCACTGGACTATAGTCGTCGGGATGTAGTACAAGAGCCAGAGCAGCGGCTTGTAGTTCTCCAAGGATGGCAAGGCCAACGCAACGACGTCTACGGTACAGATCGCCTGGAATGCCACACTCGCAATGTACTCGAGCGTCTCAGAGCAGCCGATCATAAACGCCGGGAAAAAGCCGAGCGTGCACCGCGCGAGGCCAAACGCACCGCCTGCAAACGGAAGAGCGCTCGTGACCTCAGACATGCAGAGACAGAACGTCACGTATGCGAGCCCCATGATGGCGTACATGGCGACGTAACTCGAGAGTCCGGACGAGAGCCCAAGATTCCAGCTCGTGGCATTGCCGCTCACGGTCGTGCCGATGCCGAGAAAGTAGAGGAAGATCGTCGTGGGATGGAATTTGCGTGGGGGTGAAGGTGCCTCGTTTCTTGAAGCGTGACCGCTGGTACTCCCGGGGTTGTCGACAGGGACGATCTTGCTTGACGCTTGCTTCTCTGGGGCGTCGGCATGCTTCTCGAAGGTTGTGTTTTCGCCCATGGTGGTCAAAGCGCGACGACTGAAGAAGTGTACCGCCGGCAACGTTCTCGGTGGCGAAGAATTTACTTGGACCCAATGGGGAGCAGTAAGCCGGGCTTCGTTGCTGTAAACGATCTGGGCAAACCAGACTTTATGGACCTGACCCAGGGAGCATCTTCACATCAGCCCGAGCAGAGAGGGAAGTTGCCGATGTTGGTGAACCAGTGTTGGCTGACCTGATCGGAGCACCTTTGCATCTCGCCCAGAGCACGATGGGAGAACGTGCTATGCACGATAAGTTGCGATTTGACCTGGCTATATGCAGGCGATCCTTCCTGAGGAGCCTGCGAAGAACGAATAAACAAATTCTTCGATTTGGCTGGCATCTTAAAACTACAAGAAGCCAGTAGCAACAATAAATAGCAACACGGATCGGATTCGTGGCGGCTTTGACGCCGATATGGTAACGCGCACCGGTGGCTTGCTGAAGTCCCCATGAAGCGTAGTGCTGCTGGTGCTATGAAGAACTTACTGCACTTATTGTTTTCGTGGGTATAGAAAGTTAAACTATAAATACATTGGTAGTTGCAGTCCTTCTTTGGGGCCCACGTTGAATGGTCTGTCCTGCACCGTTCGTGTTGTTTCTCCACAGCAAATTGGTCGAGCAGGTCGGCTTTGTCCAGTGGAGGATTCACTTCCAAGCGCCGCTCTTCAATACCCTGGCACTCCGTGCTACAGAGATCGCCCATGGAAGAATGGATGGCTCTCTGTGAGCGGCGCGTCTTCTGCCAGGCCCTGGTTGCGCACTGACGAGGACGATCATAGAATCAACAAAAGGCGTGGAGGCCAGGCAAGCCTAGCTTGCTGACCCACTTTGCGAAGATGCTCTCCACCAGTCGTTGATCTATCACCAAGGTGACGGAGACCTTGTGTTCTGCCGAGCTTTCTGATATGAGGGGAACAGATGCGAACCTACTCTACAGTAATACCGCCGCGGGGAACCGACAAATCCACTGACAAGAAAAGAGATAACATCCTTCCGCCAGATTTGGACTGTATGATGGTCGCACCTGCAACATAATCTGGTCCTTCTTTGATTGGGTCTCGATCGTTATGTTTCCCCTGCGACAAGAGTGACTGTCTCCTGATACAGTCACTCAGTACAGGTCTCGCCCATCACCCTGACGTCAGGGGAACTTGCATGTGTAACCTGTTCTGACGACAGCACGCTGTGTATATTATTCAGGAGGTTATATGAAATAGCAATAAGCCAATGGTTTTATCGCTTTAACTGATTTCCTTATCTATATATGGTTTTGTAATGTATCAATCATAGAGAGGTGTGGGAAAGAACAGAGCTCACGGGACAGCCCAATCACGGCAACGACGCGACGTTCAAATCCCACTTCAAGCTCCCTCTGGTAGTATTTCTCCCTCGGGACGTCAAGGCAAAATGCCCCCTCAGCAATGCTGGTGATTGATCCACGAGGGCTCCTCAGATCATAACTTGCCGCGCGCGCAAACCCGAAAGTCCGTTGCCTCCTACAAGGGGTCTCCATACAGCATGAAGGTTCTCGCTCCGGTTCTCTTGACCCTGGCTATCGCCATCACAGCCTCCGAGGCGACGCACCTTCCTCATGTCGACCGTGCTGTACACCGCAGACTCCAGCAGCAGGGCACGGTCAACCTCATCGTGACGATGCGTGACGCCACGGCACCCGTGCTCGAGAGTTTTACCGCGCGCGAAGACAGCTTCACATCGCGTGGCGACAAGATCACGGCGCTCGTCGAGACGCTACAAAAGCACGCGTCGGCGTCGCAGTCCACGCTCTCCGCGGTGCTCACACAAGAAGCCAACGATGGCGTATCGGCCAGCGAGATGCGCCACTTCTGGATCTCCAACCAGGCGTATTTTCGAAACGCGTCGATCGGACTGGTCGAGAAGCTCGCGGTCATGCCCAGTGTAGCGTCGATCGAGGAAGAGCAAGTGCTATCGCTGCCCACGGCCGTCACAGCAGAGAGCAACGCCACCACCAGTGCGATCTCGGTCTTGGCTTCAAGCGAGTGGGGCGTGACCAAGATCGGCGCGCCCTCAGTGTGGGCGGCAGGATCCACCGGCAAGGGCATCGTGGTTGGCGGCATCGACACGGGTGTGATGGGCACGCACACGGCATTGCAGGCGAACTTTCGACGCGAGTACGGCTGGTACGACCCATTCGCGAAATCGTCTTCGCCGATTGACGGCAACGGCCACGGTACCCACACCATGGGCACAGCCGTCGGATCAGGGGGCATTGGCGTCGCGCCCGGTGCGACCTGGATCGCCTGTAGAGGCTGCGACGGCTCAGGCGACTGCACGCAAAGTGCGCTGCTCACCTGTACCCAGTTCATGACGTGTCCGACCGATCCATCGGGCCAAAACAAGGACTGCTCCAAGGCCCCACACGTCATCAACAACTCATGGGGTACAAGCTTCACCCATACCATGTTCACGGCAGCGATCCGCACGTGGCGAGCGGTGGGCATCGTGCCTATTTTCGCCAATGGGAACAGTGGTCCGTCGTGCGCGACCACGGGCTCCCCAGCCGACGATCCCAACGTCATCTCGGTCGGAGCAACGGACTCGAGTGACACGCTCTCATTTACGTCCAGCAAGGGCCCCACCGTGGCTGGCCTGCTCAAACCTGAAGTTTCGGCGCCAGGAAAAGGCGTGCGGTCCGCGTGGAACACTGGGAACTCTGACTACCGCGTGGACTCGGGGACGTCCATGGCCGCCCCACACGTCACAGGCGTCGTCGCGCTGATGCTGTCGGCCAAGCCCTCTCTTAAGTACGATCAGATCAAGCAGCTACTGACGGCGACGCCCGACACGGCAACGCTCACGTCCACAGGGGTCGTTTGCGGCGGATCCTCGTCCACGGTGTTCCCCAACCCGCAGTACGGCTACGGCCGCGTGAATGCCCTTGCGGCGTTCCGAGTGGCGATCGGTGCCGACCCACTGCCGACGACGCCAGCTCCGCCACCGGTACCATCCGCGGGCAGCTGCAATGGGCTGGGCGCGTCGTTGTGTGCCGCCACGTTCTTTTGCACATGGAGCGAGTTGAATCAGTCGTGTCAGCGCTGGTGGAATCAGTGAGCTCAGTCGTTGTAAAATAGTAGCTTCATCCCCGAGATGCGGTGGCATTGCTGGAATTTAACGATCCCCGAGAATCCAGCATTAACGTGCAGGAGCTGGGTAAGACTCGAGAACGGGGCATCCTTGCGGCAAGGCAAGAAGCTGGCGTTGCCACTGGCCGCAATGCCGGCGGTACACTCTTCGCGGAGACTCAAGAATTCGCACCTTTCAAGTGTGAGTAACAAAACGGGCAATGACGCATGCTACAAAACCAAGCTAACTTGAACCCGGTACACAAGCGAAAGAACATATATCAGGTACTGCAAGCTCTCTCGGACCGAGAGAGGAGTCAACCGAGAGTCTCGGTTGACTGTGAACCCTCGTACTCACGTACCGTTCGCTGATACATCTACTGTACGGATACTGAACACACTGAAGTTCCATCGCGGAATGTTGTCGCTGTGTTCAAAGCTGTCAATTTTTCGAGTTTCTCCCGAGCGAGTGCGGGCTGAATCCCAGTGTGTGCAAGAGAGATGGCCGCGTGGCCTGTCCACGAGCGAAAACAAAAGAAATCAAGTGGCGAACTGTCCAGCAAGAGTTGTTCAGCGTGGGGCGCGCGTTTGGAGTCGCTTTAGCGACGCTGTCCCCCTCACGATCTCACTTATCGTTTTCCTTCCCCAAAGAAGCGTTCGACTACCATGCTGCAGCGGCTCTTGTTCGTCGCAGTCCTCGCGACGGCGGCTGTTCTCGATCCGGCAGACGCCTGGGCTGCAGCGGGAGTCCGTAATGAAACGGCACGTGGTGTGCTCACAGTCGGCCAGGACGAGCCAGTGGGCATCCGGGCTCCGCTGGGTGTTTCCCGCATCGACCGTGTCTCGCACCCTGGCGCGTCGTACATTGCCGTCAAGTTTGACGGCTTCCATCTACCCCCAGGCGACCAAGTCATTGTGCGAAGCCCCAGTGGCGACGAGTCGTACTCATACACTGGCAAGGGCCGTGGCGACACTGGCTCGTTCTATGCTACGATCATCCGCGGCTCTGACGCTGTCGTCGAGTATATCGCAAGTCCTACGACTACGAGATCAAGGTCGAGTATTGGCACCGGAGTCGGCTACACGATTCCAGCGTTTGCGCGCGGCGTCCAGCCTCCGAGGCCAGAGCTGATTTGCGGGATCGCCGACCAGAGCGTGCCTGCCAAGTGCTTTCTCCCAGACACAGCGCTGGGCGCGATGCTCCCGTTCGCGTACCAAAAAGCGCTAGCCGTCGCGCGCCTGTACATACGCGGCAAGGGCATGTGCACGGGTTGGCTCATTGGCAGCGAAGGCCACGTGATCACCAACTACCACTGCATCTCGTCCCAGGACGAGGCGAGCGTGGTCGAGTTTGAGTTTGGTGCCGAGAGTGCGTCGTGCTCGGACCAGTGCCGAGAGGGTGGAGGCTGCAAGGGCAACGTTGTCGCGACGACCTCGGCGCTAGTCGCTGCGGACGCGAAGCTTGACTATGCCGTGGTCAAGCTGCCCTCCAAGGCATCGTTCGTCTGGTATGGATACTTGCAAGTGCGTGCAAGCGGCCCAGTCGTGAGCGAAGAGATCTACGTCCCGCAGCACCCAAGTGGCGCGGCCAAGTGGATCGTGGCCCAGGTCGACGGTGGCGATGCGGCTCGCATCACTGAAGTCGGTGTGCGAGCCAGTTGCTCGGGCGGCACCAACGAAGTGGCCTACATGGCCGACACTGAAGGCGGATCGTCGGGTGCTCCTGTGATTGCAGTGCGTGACAACGCCGTCGTAGCATTGCACCACTGCGGTGGCTGCGGGAACCTTGGCGTGGATATGCGGGACATTGTCCAGGATCTCCGGTCGAAAGGTGTCGCGATCCGAGACCTGCTTGCAGACAGCGTCGCGACCCCGCGGCCCATGACAGGCCAGTGCACGGGCCTGAGCGGCACTGCATGCGAAGCCGCCTTTCTGTGCACGTGGAATGCCCTCACTGCGAGATGCCAGCGCTGGTGGAACTGAGCTATTCGCCAACGAAGATATGGTGAGTGATGGTCATGCAAGTCAGAAATCATCCATATCTGTTTATAGAGGTAACTGATAGCAATTTTCCAGATATCCACATTAGATCTCACTCTGTTTATGTAATGTGGAAGGTTTTCCGGCCAAAACCAGTTGTGAGTTCTGTCTTCTCACGCACGAAAGATATATGGGGACTATCTTCGCGCGTCCACCCGCTCGTCGACTCGCTTGTCCATTAGCGTGTCTGCGGCACGATGTCTCTCATTCTTGATTTTGCGATCCAGTACACTCGACGAACAAAACCCCCTCCCTCCCAGCCCAGTACCTCCGCCTCTCTCATCCCAAGCATAAAGTGACCGTGATAATGTCACCACCCGCCCGTGAGAAATGGATGTGTCAGTACACAGGCAGACTATGCTACAACCCAAAAGCGGAAAGCGCGACCGGTTTGCTGCGGCTCTGCCCATTCCACCGCGCACGCGCGAACCGCAATCAGCAGCGTTACCAGCGGCGCAAGCGCGTGATGGGGGATTCGACCAAGTCCCCACACACTGCCGCGGATGAACCAACTGACTCGGAGCTTCAGCCAAATCCGTTTGATCCTGAATCAGCGTTCTGGATGGCTCAGCACGAGCGCGATGGAAACGAACTGCCCTTTGCCAGGCTCGAGCCGATTCCGTTTGAACTCGCGGCCGATGCGAACGACGTCGCCATGGATCCTTCCAACGAAATTGACTCGATGATCTTCTCGTGGGCAGACGAGACGCTCGAAGAGGTTGTTAACGGCCTTCTAGAGGAGACCGTTCCCACCTTGTAGGGAAGAAAACTCAGGGGAAAAACCTCATATATATGATTGTGTGGTGCACACAATAACCAGTGAAATCCAATATGCTATTCTAAGTTAGCTGCCCACCCATTATTCATCCGAGACCGGAGACTATGGACGCGGCGGGTATGCTGCTGCAAGCGGCGACTGCGGGCGACCTCGCCTCCGTACAGCGCGCGCTTCTCATTGACGGTGTCCACGTCGACCATGTCGATGCGGCGGGTGAGACGGCACTGTCGCTCGCGAGTCAGAACAACCACGCCGCAGTCATTGACACGATGCTCGTGTGTGGCGCGAGCGTAGTGGCCGCCGACAGCGACGGCGACACGGCGCTCATGTGCGCCTCCTGGCACGGATACGAAACCATCGTCGACAAGCTGCTTGTGGCCGGTGCGGTTGTGGACCACGTGAATTACGGCGGCGCCACGGCACTCATGTGCGCGACCGAAAACGGCCACACGTGTGTCGTGGAGCGGCTACTTGCGGCCGGCGCGTGCGTGAACCTCGTGGACAATGACGGCGACAGCGCACTCATGTGCGCGCTATTCTCGGGCCACGTTGACGTCGTGCGTTGTCTGCTCTCAGCCGGTGCAGAGTTCCATGCGCGCAACAACAGGGGCGAGACGCCAATGACGAGGGCGCAGAACAATGGGCACGCGGCGATCGTTGCGCTGCTCCGAGAGCGGGAGTCTTCGTTGTTCTATGCTGCCGTGGAGAACGGCCGGTTCGACGACGTTGCAAGATTACTCCCGTTCATGCGTGTCGACGAGCGAGACGCGATGGGTCGAAGTGCGGCCCACGCGGCTGCTCTCCACGGTCGTCTGGCTATCCTCAAGCTACTTATAGACAACGGCGCCAGTATCCAGCTCCAGGATGACGCGGGTTGGACACCGTTGCATTACGCAGCCGGTGGCAATGGCGACCAAGAGGCGTGCGTGCAGTTTCTACTTGACGTCGGGGCCGTGATGGATGCCGTCGACAACGAAGGACTCGCTGCTGTGGATGTCGCTGCGCAGAACGGACGCCTGGAAGTCGTGGCTGAACTGCACCGGCGTGGTGCGTCGCTTCAGAACATGTCGCACAATGGCTTGACAATTCTGCATCACGCCGTCAGGAGCCGTCAAGCAGCGATGGTCGTGTTTGTTCTTCACCACGGCGACGCCAGTCTCGTAAATGCCGCCGACAACCACGGTTGGACGCCTCTTCATTATGCTGCCGCTGCTGAGGATACCGCGATTCTCAGTATTCTGCTGCAGCGAGGCGCCGACCCAAACCTCATGATCATGGCATATCACAATGGAGAAGGTGAAGATTGGCGCTCGCCCACGGCGCTTCACATGGCCGTGCGTCGCGACAACGTGGACGCCATCGCAGTTCTCTTGGCCAGTCGACGAGCGGATACGAATCTTCTCAATGGAAACGGAGAAACGCCGCTTTGCCTTGCTGTTTCCTTGGGATTGAGGTCAGTCGCGACGACGCTGAACCATCTCGGCGTGCACAGCAGCACTTCAAATCATCCAGGCGGATCTCTGCTCCCCCCGTTCGCGATGCGTGGCGACAGAGGAAGTCAGCATTTGCTGCTGGTGCAGGATACGAATGATGACCCAGACGCCCCAGTACCTCCTAATCTCCCGAGTTCCATCGACGCTGTTTCTGAGGATCAACGGCACGCGATGCAGGAGCCACTGGACCAATCCGACCACGAGCGAGACACGCACTCAAGGACAGTGGAGTTGGATAGGCCATCGAATTCCATTCGCTCTGGTACTCCGACGCACGATGGAACCGGCAAAGAGAGCAATCCTCAAACGCCATCTGAGACAACGGAGGAGTTGTACTGCCAGTACCGTGGAGGGAGCAAATGCTCGGAACTGAGAACGACCAAGATCAACGGCACACGCCATAAGCTCTGTCACCAGCACCGCTTCCAGCAAAACGAGAGAAAGCGCCGGTCGCGCGAGTCCGCTGTGGGTGCAATCGACGCTCAAGACAGGCGCAAACGGAATCGCCCCTCTAAGAGCATGCAGTGTCAGTATGCTAGTCGTCCGTGTGCGAACCTCCATGATCGCAAACTGAACGGCGACTTCCATCGCTTCTGCAGGGACCACCGGCTGCGGCACAACTCGATCCAATGGTCCGTCGACCAACGCCAACGAGGGCGCATTGCGGCGAGTGGCGATTGACTGGATGGTGATAGAAATGGATAGGGTCGTCGAACGTACCCCATGGACTTCAACATTGTGGACCGCATCGCACTCACTGCGTGTACGAGGAAAACTCGCACTTGTCGCCAAGGCGGTACTTCTCAGTGTCCGCTTGCCACCCACGAGCGAGTCATGGGCTGAGTTGTTGGACAGGCGTGCAATATCTATGGCTGATGGATGGCGCTTGACGAGAGGGTCCTGGACGAAGCAAGTGTGCCGCACTCGGTAAATTCCCAGTCGGCAAGAAGCATTACCCTTGGAGGCAAATGAGCTGAACGAATTACAGAGACTTACATGACCAAGACTTTAAACGTCGTCGGAAGACGATGGGGCAGTCGATGATGCGGCCAGTGTCGCGGCGTTGCTCGCTGCTGGGGCCGACGTCAACCACGCTGATAGGCTGCGCGATACAGCTCTCACGGCGGCTTGCATGAAAGGACATTGGCACGTTGTCTCGGAATTGCTGGGTGTGGCAAGCATTGATGTGAACCACATGAATCAGAAAGGAACGGCGGCGCTGCATGCTGCCACACAGCAAGGCAACGCGGCCACCGTGGATGATCTGCTCACACTCACAAATGTGAATGTGGACATCACCAACACAAGCGGATGGACGCCACTGCTTCTCGCGTCCAAGCCCGGTCATGGGGACATTGTTGACAAGCTGCTGGGCGTGGGTGGAAACGTCGAGCACACGAACACCGCTGGCGTTACGGCCCTGAGCTGCGCGGTGGCGAATGGCCAACTCGAGATTGTGCACCGACTGCTCGCGGCAGGAGCGAGCACGAGCCATACAAACCACCTCATGCTCACTCCACTCTACCTCGCGATTGCAGAAGGCCACGAGAAAGTCGCGCTGGAGTTGACTGCGTGCTCCACCGACGACAGACAGGCCAGCTACCGCGCTGCACTGTTAACCGCGTCCCACACAGAACATGTGGCCGTCATTCAAGCGCTCCTCGCAGCTGGAGCTCCAGTGAACCGAACAGTGTTCGCTCGCATGACCCCACTCTTGTATGCCGCTCAGAAGAACAAGCTGATGATGGTCCAGTGGCTACTCGCTGCCGGTGCCGACGTTTTCCAGACAGATGAAAACGAAGCCACTGCACTGACCTACGCGGCTCTCCATGAGAACTGTGGTTTTGTTACGGTATTGCTCGCTGCTGGTGCCGATGTCAACCATGCCGACAACGAGGGGAATACGGCGTTGAGCTTCGCTGCTCGCTGTGGGCACAAGGATGTCGTCGCCGCGCTGCTCGACGTTAGTGCCGACGTCGACCACAAGAACAACTAGGGACTCACGGCACTTGATCTGGCGACTGCCAACAGCCATGCCCAAGTCGCGGGCAAGTTGCGCAAGATTGGGAAGGTGCGTCCAAGAGACGGTGACTGTGATGGGCACGAATGCGATGGCTCGAAACGCTCGAGTGTTCGACGCGCTTCAAGCTAAACAGGGCGGCCGTGCTCTCAAGTGGAGTGCATTTAGATGCTGCGCGGACATCGAACCTCGTCGACTTCGTCGATTGAAGGGTGGGAAGCAACTACTGCTGCTGCGTGGTTTGGTTTCCTCACACAGAGTCGTGCTGCTCATTTGGTTTTGGCCTCATCGTTGCCGACTTGGCCGTCGCCTTCCCCCATCTTCTAACCAGCCACAGGCCGATGGTATCCGTCAAGTATAGCGTTCGCTGGTGCAGTACTGGGTCCCACGCCCAACTTGAATAAGGTATTTCAATACACCTTACTTGATGAGATCTTTTTTGTACCGTATCCCATTAGCTGAAATACGCACCGGCTCAGAATGGAATAACATTGAGAGAGAATGGACGCGAACGACGGGGCACTGCACCGCGCGATCGCGGCCCGCGATGGCGCAGCAGTCGAGCGCGCACTGCTGACAGGCGCGGACGTCGAGTGTGTTGATGAGCACGGCCGGAGTGGATCGCCTTCTAGGCGAACGTGGTAACCGTTGGCGCCAAAGCAGCAAGCAAACAACACTCGTATGGCCTCCCGCGACGGCGTGTATCAGCGCAATGTCCTTGCCTTTATTGACGACGTCGACTTCAGCGCCCGCAGCCGGCAGCATGGACACGACGACCGGATGGTCGTCCGCCGCAGCATATAGTACCGCAGTTTCGCGATGGTGGGCGCGTGGCCTCGTTGGGATGCAAATGCCAGCGCTGTGCGGACTCTCTCGTTGACGTTCGCACCAGCACCGAGCAGCGCGACGACAGTGGCTTCGCGCCCAGACCCCGCTGCGAGACATAGCTCCGTTGAGCCGTTGTTGTTGGCATGGCAATCCATTTTCTTATTTTTGCGGGATTCAACATATAGCGTCTATCCATTGGTTGATAATGAGCACATACGACTACCATTGGCTGAAACATGGGTCGTTGAGAATGGTAACTTCATGGTCTCCCCCAGTTGAGCGATACATTCGGCTGAATGACAGAAACTGATGTTGGTGTTGTGATTAGATCGAGTTAGTGGGTGGATTCTTGCACCCTGCCGGCCATCCCTTGCCTAGTTGGCAGCCGGCCTGCTTGGGAGAGAGGAGGGCCGAATGGGACCGCGCCGTTTCCTGTCCGTGAGAGGAGCATGCTGAACCAGCGAGCTCTAGCGACAGCTCGCTTTGGACTGACTCGTGATCTCCGCGAATCGCAGTCAAATGCCACAAGATTCGAAACAGAGTCGGCATTCTGCATCGCCAGCTTGGCGCCCACGAGCTTCTCAGCCGTTAGCTTAGCGGTTTGTAAAGCCTGGGGGCAGTGCGATGGAACGGTTCCGATATCGACGACACGGGGTGAGAGATATCACGTTCTGACCAGGGGACCTCTCACGTGATATCTCTCAACTGGATCTCTGTGCAAATTCATTGGATGAAAACACATATACCAGTACTTGATTGGCTAAAACTTGACAGCTGTCATTCTAGCGGCTGCGCATGTCACCTACAAAATGTGATATATTCAGGTTCCATCTAAAGTATCAGTCCAGGCCCGAGAGAGCCCTCGCGTGCAGACAGCTCACTTTCGAAAATCTCTCCGTCCGTCTCCAGTCTCGACAGCTCGACTCTTATTCGTCCTATTCGTCCCAATGGTCATTTCCGAGTGTGTACGGAAGCAGTTATTCACGCCTACGTCGCCGACGACCACCTCCCAAGAGGTGCTCATCCGGCTGCCGCCGACGACCGTGGTCCAGTACAATTCCCAAGACGCGGATCCAACACGCACCACCAGCCGTCGACGCCGCGGCTCGGGCCGGCGCACGAATCTCTGGTCGGTCGAAGAACACGAGCGGTTTCTCCACGGCCTCGAGCTGTACCCGCGCGGTCCCTGGAAAGAGGTCGCTGCCATCGTCGGCACCAAGACGGTTCGCCAGACCATGACCCACGCGCAAAAGTACCGGCAAAAGATTGAGCGAATGGCGCGCCGCGACCAAGCGCATGGTCGAGACGATAGCGAGACGCCACAAACGCCACTCTCAGATTTCCGAGAGAAGCCAGCGATCGGCCAGTATTCTCCAGAGGAGGCTGACGTGGATGGTGACGAGGACGGCATATTCGCTGGACCTCTCGAAGCGTTCGCAGAACTGGCATTCTTCGACTATGGTGCGTTCGACCCTACGATGCAAGAGATTGCGTTTGAGCGAGAAGACCTGGTGCGCGTGTGTGCTCTGTGAAAAAGAGGAGAAGGAATTAACGTAATCCAGATTGGTCTATGTCATTTTACTACCAAACCACGATGGGGCTGAGGAAATTGCTCGAGGCATGACACCTTACAGGTCTGGCTCCAATGGCCTCCAATGGCAGGCTACTAGTGACTCCAACGCGTAGTTCTCGCTGTGGTCGGTTATAGTGGGAAGGCACTGGTAAAGACACTCTGAGGTGGTGACCACCACGAGTCCCGCCCTATTCTGTCACATGCGCAGTGGCGGTGTCGAGTGTATGACCGTGGAATTCGAAGCTGCACTCAGTGCGCCAGCTTGATTCATCGCGCACCCGGTGTTGGCGGCGAGCGCAAGTGCCATGTCAGCCGGCAGCACGAGCTGGTGTTCCGGGATGACGCTGTAGTGGTTGCCCGTGGCGCCCCCACTGCCACGCGCACTGTGGCGGGCACTATCGCGCGCGCTGTGCCGGTTGCCGCCGCCACTGTTACGCGGCCCGCTCGGCCCCGACTTGCGGTCGCTGGCGACCGTGCTGCTCCCCGACGTGCGCGGCTTGATCTTGCGCTTCTGTGCGTTGAAGCGGCTCACGTGGGCCGAGAGCAGGATCTTGTTTTCTTCGTCGGAAAACGTTTGCCGCTTGCGTGCGACGGCGAAGTAATACAGCGACGCGAGCACCGTGAAGGGCCCGACCACAAGAATGACGCGGCCATTGAGCAGCACGCCGACGAGACACACGAGCCAGACACAGAGCGAGTAGAGAGCACCTGTCAGGCCCAGCGGGGACTTGGTCGTGCTCTGCTTCATCACGGGGAAGTGGAGCCGCAATAGCACGTAAGCCAGGCACTGGCCCATGTACGAGAGGAACGCAAACGCCATAGTGATGGGGAAGAGGAAGTAGATCACGATCGGCACGTAGGCCATGGCGAGACACGCCGCGTAGCCAATCAAGGAGCCGACCAAATGCGCGAGCCACGGCGTCCCGTACCGGTTGGTCGTCGCCAGCACTGGCGGCAGCAGCTTGGAGCTGGCCATCGACTTGATGAGCCTCGCGTACGCCCACATGAAGCCAAAGGCGACGCCGTACGTCGGCACGAGCGAGATCCAGGTCGCACCGGTCGCGGAGACGCGGAGCACGCGCGCAAAGCCGTTGCTGAGCGGCGCGAGCGTGCCGATCATGGCGACAATGCCGCCGGGCGACGGCAGCGACATGGCTACAAACGCCACGCACAGTGCGGTGGTGAGCATCGCGGCCAGGCACGCGAGCTGCGCTCGTGGGATGGTTCGCTTGGGGTCCACGACGTCGCTGCTGGCCAAGTTGAGCGCCTCAATGCCCACGAAGAACCAGCTTGCAAAGGGCAGGCCCTCGAAAAATCCCCGTACGCCGTTGATGTACTGCACGGCGGGCACGGGCACGGCATTGGCCTGGAAATCGACGCTCGCGAAGTTGCCCAGAGTAAACAGCACGATCGCGCCCATGCCGAAGACGCCAAAGAGCCAGCACATGGCCCAGAAGACGCGGCCGCCGCGGATCTGCACGAGCAGCGTCACGAGGTAACACAGGGCCATTAGCACAGGCGCGTACCCGTCGAGCTGTGGCGCCATGGTGATGAGCAAGGGCATGAGCAGCACGATCGCGATCGCGACCGAGAAAATATACTGGAGGATCTGAAAGCAGCCCACGAGAAACGCTGGGTAAAAACCGAGTGTACAGCGAGCGAGTCCGTAGGCACCACCGGCAAACGGCAGCGCACCGGAAGCCTCGGACATGGACCACGTGAACGCAATGTAGGCGAGCGAGACGACGACGAAGGCGACCACAAAGCTGTAGACGCCGGCGATCAGTCCAATGTTCCAGCCAAAGTACTGGCCGCCCAGCACGCTCGAGACGCCCAGCATGAAGATGTCGAGCTTGTCCGGGTGGTAGAGGTTGCTCTTGCCGACGGGCGTGGCCGGAATGATGGAAATATTCGGCGCGGTCTTGGTCTCCATCACGCCGGGATTTCACGGACGACTGTCAAACGCCGACTGGTGACGATTCCGTCGACTGGAAACTGATGGTGTCGGGCTGGACTGGCGGTTGGCGTTTGACAGACGTGTGTATGTCCCACGCACCAGCAGGATTGCGTCAGGTCTGGAAATAGTCGGGGGAACACTGGGTTTCCTGTGGGGTTTACGACCCCACGGAATCGATAGCACGGTCGTTTTAGTTTTCGTGGTGATCCCCCAAAAAACGGGATTGTGGGAAGCTCTCTCGGGCTCACGAAACAATGGGATGCGGGGACGGCAGCCCCTCCTACATGGGAGTCTATTATTTCGTTGCGTTGTACGGCCGACCCCTTTCCTCAATACTGGAGATTCATCGAGACTTGAGGAGGGTGGGGTGCTGACGGCGTGCATATATAACTTTGGTACTAGTATTAGACAAAGGGGTTCCCCATTGGCTGCATTGTCCATGATCCCATGCTGGGCTATCTCTATCGTCCCTGTGCTCATGGCTTGTCGGTTGGATCCACAACGCTCGCCAGTCGCGACGTCCTCTCCTCTTCCTCCTGCTGCTCGTCGTCGTCGGCGTGTTCGGTCGCTTCCGACTCGTACGCAAACGCCACTTCTGTGTTGCGCTGAGCGCAGACGTCGGCGCAGTTTTGCCAGCAGCCGCGGTCGTACGGATTGTGGAACTCGTCCATGGGCGTCTTGAGGTATGGGTACTTGTCCTTGTTGAACACTTCATTAGTCGTGAGGTTGTTGCACACATTGCGGAGCTGCAGCACGAGCAGCAGCAGCGTCGGGAGGCCAAATAGAAGCGCACAAAAGACCAGGAAGCAGTGCACGAGCCGGAGCACGAGCGGCGACAGCGTCGTGGTCGTTGTGGGAGAAGAACGCAGCGGCCCCCACGTCCACCAGTGACCACTGTCTCTTGCTGCTTGGACGGGTGGATATAGCGGCAGTCGGCCGAGGAGAATGAGCAGTGAGATGCTTCCGAGCAGGGCGCAAAAGACCACGAGGCTCGCGAGGAAGAAGAGGAACCCGCGGTGGTTGCCAATGCCGATGCAGTTGTTGATCCACGGACAGTGGTGGTCAAAGCGGTACACGCATCGGCGGCACGACGAGCAGTGCTTGGACCGCAGCGGCTTGAGCGTCACGCACGTTGGGCACGGCACCGACGTGCACTCGAGCGCGAGCAGTTCGTACGCCGGCTGCGACGACTTGGGCACGTACCCCGGGTCCTTCAGCCACACGTACGTGTACAGCGCGCCGACCAGCGCACACAGCATGAGCGACAGCGCGGTCCACCGATCCCGCGTCTCAACGGGCAGACTCGAGACGCCGCACTTAAGCGAGAGCACTTCCGTCAGCAAGACGGTCGACCAGAAAAAGCCGACGGCGCCGCCGCGGCGAGAGAGCGACGCCACGAGCCGGTCCGACGCGCCGGCCTTGAGTGCACTCACTGTCTCCATGTGGCCGCCCTGGCGCGCGATCGCGAGTGCGGCGCGTCCCTGCTTGTCCTGCACATGGAGCGGCGCGCCCTCGACGACCAACTGTTTGGCGAGAAAGGCGTCGCCGAGCGCGCTCGCAATCATGAGCGGCGTGTGGCGCTCGGCGTCGCACTTGTGCTGGTCGGCGCCGTGGCCCACGAGCAGGAGCGCCGTGTACTGGAAGCCTTCAAACACGGCCCAATGGAGCGCTGTCGCACCGCGTGCGTCCGTCTCGTTCACGTCGGCGCCGGCCGTGAGCAATACGCTAACGACCCCGGCGTTGCCCGTGCTCGCGGCATAGTGGAGCGGCGTCATGCCCGACGAGTTGCGCGCCGTGAGCGACGCGCCGTGGTCCAGCAGCACGCGCGCCGTCGCGACCGACGCGCTGAGCATGAGCGGCGTGGCGCGGTGCTTGCTCTCGCCGCACGGCGCGTTCAAAATGTCGTAGAACACGGTCGACGTGTCGTCGCGGCAGTACCGCTCGGCCGCGGCGACCAGCAGCTCGACAATCAGCGGGTGGTCGTACAGCACGGCCAAGTGAAGCGCGTTCATGGCGTGGCGCGGCTCGTGGGTCGTCAGCAAGCGCGCGATCGCATCGCGCAGCAGCTTGGGTGGCGTTTCGCCAGTCGTCGCACCACGCGCGTCGATCTTGCGCACGACCAGCTCGAGCGACGCCTTGGCCTGGAGGTAGTCGCCCTTGACACACGCCGCGCACAGAATCCGGGCAGGCGACGCAAACGACGACGAGGACGACGTCGACGACGCGCTACGTCGTGGAATCAAATGGTCGCCGTCTTGTTCGTCCACAATCGCGAGCGCGGCCTGCGCGTCGGCGTCGTCCTCGTCCTCGTCGTCTTCCAGTCGGAACACGTCGCTGCCGTTGCCATTGCCGGGCGTGACGAGCATCGCGCCTAGATTGCCTCTCCGTCGAGACGACGTCGAGGACGCGCGCGCCGACACGACGGCGTCCTCGTCACTCGCGTGGAAACTGCTCGTGCGCGGCGAGTCGTAGCCCTGCAAGAGAGCGTGGCGCCCCAGCGCCGACCGCGGCGACGCGATCAGCGGCGTGAGCTCGGTCGGGCCATGGCCGTTGCGCTGGCTCATGCTCTGTGTGTGATGGTGGAGGAAAACGAAGAGTGGGCAGAGAGGGACGCGACGGCGCACCAGTCGCGCGGGATGACACAGACGCAGACGCAGACGTCCCGCCGCGAGTGGCTAGCGGACCGGAAAGAGGAGCGTTTTCGGCGCTCAGCTGCTCCTCTCCCTCCCGTTGGATTTCCGGTCGCGAGGGAATTGACGACGGCGACTTTCGGGAGCTTTTCGGAGGAGCTTCTTGGTTCGGCCAATAATGCCACAACGGCTTCGCCCCATCTCCCTCTTCCACTTCGTGGTGAGTCGAATAAGGTATACCACACTATTTCGGATCGGCAAGGGATGGATACTGAACCGGAACCGGTTTTTCTTGAAGAGGCAAGCATAAAATAACGTGGACCACAGCAGTTTGCTTGGGATTGTGTTCACCACGTTATTCTAGGGAGGATATACCGGTATGGCATGAATCTATACCGGTGATTCAGCAACAGACGTCACGCAAACGCGACAGACACCTGACGACCAGCTCACTTATTTCTTGGCGCGGAAGATTCACTCCCCTCTTGAGCGGTTACGGGCGACCATGGCGAACAGCAGCGAGGAGAAGAAGGTGTGGGACGACGCCACGCAGACGTTCCACGGCGGCCAGGACTGGAAGTTCCTCTCGAACTTCACCGAGGACTTTAGCGTCACGACCAATGGACTCGGCACGCCCGCCAAGGCGCTCGCGGCGGCCACGGCGGCCATGCACACGATCCACCACTACCCGCCGGCCGACTTCCAGCCGGCGATCAGCCACTTGGCCGAGTTCCTCTGGCCCAACGGCGATTGGCAGCAGCATCTGCCGCTCTTGCTCATGGGCAACGGCGCGAGCGAGCTCATTGATCTCGTGATCCGCAGCGTCCCGCGCGGCGGCTGGCGTCCCGGCGGCACGCTCACGCAGTACAAAGAGTACGAACGCTCGAGCAAGGCCGACGGCCGCGAGACGCTCGCGTGGGACGACAAGAGCGCCGCGCTCACGTGTCTCGTGAACCCGACGAACCCGACGGGCGACTACCTCGACGTCGAGGCCATGAAGCGCTACATTGAAACGTACTGCCCGGACAACCACACCATCATCGTGGACGAGAGCATGCAGCCGTGGGTCGGCCCGCACTGGCGCTCCGACTCGCTCATCCACCAGCGCGAGTGGGTCCAGCAGCTCAGCGCGACCCGCCATATCGACGTCTGGGTCATGACGAGCTGGACCAAGATCTGGTCGTGCACGGGCCTGCGCATCGGCAGCGTCGTGGCGCCGACCGCGGCCCACGCCGCCAAGATCAAGCAGAAGCAAGTGCCGTGGTCGGTCAACTCGATGGCGCTCGTGTTTGTGTCTGAGGTCGTCAAGGACACGGCGTACATGGACGAGACCTGGAAGGTCACGCCCGTGTGGCGCGCGAACCTCGTGGACCAGCTCGCCGCGCGGTTCCCGACGTGGGAGGTCTTTGGCAAGCCGTACCTCTCGTGGGTCTGGGTCGACACCAAGTCGCCCGACGTCTCGGAAAAGGCCTGCGCGCTCGCCAAGCAGCACGGCGTGCCCGTGCGCTCGGGCAAGCCCGGGTACGATCTCCCGACGTTCGTGCGCATCGCTGTGCGCAACCCCGAGCAGACCACCGTGCTGCTCCAGGCCTGGGCCTCGCTTTAGTGGATCGGCCCGCCTTGCCTGAAGACTGGATTTCGATCCCATTCCTGAAACTAGATATGAAGGAGACGCACAGGCGGCGCGACAACCGATCCGGCGTCGGTGGGGCGCCGCATCGGCTCTTGTGCCGCTTAATTCTTCTCCCGAATTAAAAAAAACGAACCCACTTTTTTCTGTGTTGGTGACGAATTAATCTCTGTCGGGGGCCATGCGATGGTCGAGCCGCTTGAATTTGCCCTCCCAGCCGCGGATCACGTCGGCGTACTTCTCGATCAAGTCGTTCTTGTCGTTGAGCTCGTTCTCGAGGTTGAGAATCTCGAGCTCGAGCTCGTGGCGCGGCTCGTGGCCCGGGAGCGCCGCGTCGTTGGCGTCGCGCAGAAAGAGCAGCTCGATCTGCTTGGCGTGGAGGAAAAACTCTTCGAGCCGCGCCTCGATCTCGGCCATGTCGGCGGCGTCTTGCTGCACCGGGTTGAAGCGGCAGTGGGGCGGGTACTGAATAGGCGGACACACGAGCGAGAGCCCCTTGGCAAACGCCGCGTTCATGTCGGCGAGACACTGCTCGCCACGCACCGCCGTGGAGGGCGACGAAGAAGACGCAGACGAGGCAGACGCTGCATGGGGCGTCGTGCCATTCATTTGCGGCGCGGCGGCGGCGCCGTTGCTGTCGGAGGCCGGCGTCGCGTCCATGGTGAATCTGGGACTGCCCATTTTGGGGGGAAGTACTGGATTACCGTATTTTACGTTATCCGTTCAAGTAAATAACGTATATTTAGCTTACAGGTAAGTGTACTCCGACATGATGCTCGTCTGTGGCTTCGTGGGCCAGTATGCCAACCAGTGGATAAACACCCGTGTTATCGAGTTGTCGTCGCCATCGTCATGGGCGTGGCATCGCTGAATAAGCTTGTGGTTGTAGCTGTGACGACGGAATTGACTTGGTCACCACTGGCTTGTTCTGCAGGCTCGCAATCGTCCTCTGCAATCGTCCTCTGCAAACAGACTTAACCTTTTGCATCCACAGGGTCCACTGCGCACACGATTCCTCTTTAAACGTGGAGGATATGGAGAGGCGATAAACTTCAGTATAAGCGCGTGACTGTGAATGAACCAACGACGATCCTCGAGTCGGTCTACTGATAACGCAACCATAATAAATAATCGGAGGACGCGCAGGGGCTTCTTACTCGGACATGTCCATCGAATCGTCGTCGCCGCGCTCGTCGTCGTCATGGTCGTCGTCGTGGTCACTGTGCTCACCAGCGTCGGCCTCGGAGAAGAGTTCTTCCTCGTCCCGCCCATCGTCCTCGTCGTCAGGCTCTTCCGAATCGTCGCCTTCTTCTTCCATGTCACCTTCTTCCACGACTTCCTCGTCGTCTTCTTCGTCTCCATCTTCGTCCTCGTCATTATGACCAGGGTATCCGCGCGTGGTCTGCACGCCCGATCCCAGGCGACTTCCTTCAGTACCGAGGGGCGCGACGCCGCCGCGCTGCAGCCGATTACTCATGGTCGGCGTATTGTTCATACTGTTCACGCTGCGGTTGAGATGGCTGCTGGCACTGCCGTGGGGCGGCGCCGCAGCGGCAGCACCCGTCTTGGCGCGGTGGAAACTGAGGCCAATGGGCGACGGCGCCTTGCGGTCCACGAGCGCACGTACCGTCTGCTCAAGCGCGAGATCCTCGCGGTCCAGATCGTCTAAATCTTGTTCGAACGCGTGGGACTCGCCGACGCGGTAGCTGCTCGCGCCGTAGAGGTCGCTCAGCGGCGCGATAAACGACGGGAAGAGCGGCGCGTGCGGCTCCATTCTCTTTTCGCGGGGCTTTTTAGGTTAGCGTTCCAGCAACTTAAGCGCTATAGAAAGTTGAGCTCAGTTCATTTGGTGAAATAAATCAAGTTGCGTGAGGGCTGAAGTTGAGGGATGCGTGCGACTCAAGTTGTCATTGTGTTGCGCCAAACAAACGGAAGTTGCTTGAGATTGGGGGACGCGAAAGGTCACGGTGATATTGATCCTCCATTGTCGGTGCTATTGACGACGGAAGAAAAATGGCCGAGGCGATGCCTGCAGCGAGTGGCGTGGGACTCACGCTTCATCTGCGTCGAGAGAGCAGTGAGGAGTCGAAGTTTGACGACATTAAAGCGCTGCAGGAGGCCGCGATCCAGGTCGAATTCATTCTCCCAGACGACTCAACGATCACGCACGAGGTAGTTCGGTACCTTCCAGTCGAGGTGACGAGAGGGAAATGGTACTGACGCGGGTGTGTGAAAAACTTTGGCAGTTTAGAAAAGGGCAGACAGTGCACGTGCTTAAGAGCTTCCTGGAGGATGAGTGCGAGCTGCCACAGGCCGACGTGGTGAGTGGTTCATACCATCGGTCGTCTCGCCAGTGAGCAAAAAGAACTAAAAAGTTTTCTTGGCGGATATACAGAAACTGTATCTCCACGACAAGCTCATGCTCGATCCGTTCTCACTCACGGACTTTGAGGGCGTGGAAACGGCTCGAAGACTGCAAATCAGCGTGCGCGTGGAGCGAGCAAGCAATGGGCAGCGCAAGTAGTGCCGTTCGTGGAGAGACTGTATTTTCGTCAAGCATTTTTTTTTTTTCACGATTGAGAAGAACTGGGCTTCCCGACTGACGAATACCCCTTGGCAGCCTGTACGATCTCACGCGCAATCTTCTTCTCTTCCTTGAGCTGCATGAGCTTTTCACGTTGACGCGCTTCTTTGATTGCATCGTGGCGCTTCATCTGGACGCGACGGCGGATCTCGTCTTCTTCACGCTCGCGAACGCGTTCTGCCTGCTCGGCGAGCTTGAACTCTTGCTCGATGATCGAAAGCTTCGACTTCTGTCGGTCCAGATCGACGATTCGCCCGCTCTGGTCTACTAACCCCAGACTGCCGAGATGTTTCTGCACGCTTCGGCTTTCGAAATGGTGACGCAGGTTGCGGTCCACGAGCGCGTTGTAGTCCGGCAGCTTCTCTTGATGCAAACCGTTCAACGAGAAGCCACTCTCGCGCTGACGTAGTGATTCCTCGTGCTTTTTGGACGATGCTTTACTCGACGCCGGCATGGCAAAGCAACTGAACAAGTGTGCTTGGGTGCTTCTTCAGCCTCGAAACACGTTGGAGAGCTTCCTGAACTCGGACAGGAAGCTCAGCCAACCAGTGCCTCTTGTCTTCGCAACCTTATCGAATACCGCACCGTCGTCACCAAAATAGAACGTCGGCACGCGAACCGATGCATTCATGAATCCTCAGTCATGAGACCAATGGATACACCGGTAGCGAGAAGAAAAGTGGCCCCTCCATCCCGCTCCCACGGCTTCCAGCTGTTGAGAAGACGCTCGCTTGTTTCCCATTGCGCTTCAAATCGTAACACCGGGTCCGAGATTGCTTCGAAACTCTGTGGCGGGTCTGCACTGTCGCTCATCAAACCGTGGGTTCTGTCGAGGATCTCCTTCGTAATGTAAATCGCGTGAACTGCTCCCTCCATTTCATCCCCCGAGTTGCTCTGGACGTAAGCGACAGCGGTGACGTCGCACGCACTTGAGAGTGGGTCCTTTGGGCCCAACGGAAGTATCCTTGCCACGCGTCCTTCGACATAAATCAAAGGCGTCTGGCTCACCCAGTTACTCACGTCATCCTCTCCTTGGGCATGCAGCTCTTGAGTCAGGAATTCTGCTTCGTCCCCGCCATGTCCACCGTTGCAGCCTTCATCATTCTCTTCTTGACTGGGTTCGAATTCCAATCGCAGGATGGTTCGCTCAACATGTTTCTTCAGAGCTTGAATTGAGCGCGTCATCTCCTGAGCCCCAGTGATCGTATCGTCGCGGCACAACAACAGATCTCGTAGCGACTGGGCTGCTTGATAAAAATGAGACTTCTTGGATGGAAGGGACACTATCTGCGCACTCTCAACCAGTTCGCAGTCGAGGACCCCAAGATTGTCGTCATAGTGAGAGACTTCGAGGCCGCTGATGCAGACGACAGTTCCTTCACTCCACAGTTTCTTGCTCCCTCGAGTGAACACAGTTTCCGATGCCTTCTTGCGTGAGCTTGAGTTGCTCGATGCCTCGTCACAAGCTGATGTCGATGGTTTATACACCAGCATGGAGTGCAGCCGAAGGCTCATCAGTCGGCCACTTGTGTCAGTGACAAATATGTGATTGGTGCTTGTCACGAGACTTGCCTCTGGGGGTCGATCTATTGGCCTCTTCGCATCCTCACAGCGCACGATGACAACGCACACATCACCATAGAGCTTTTTCTCCTTCGGCATCGTCGTCACGTGTTGCTGGTAGCGTTCAATTAGAGCACCAATAGTCTCACACACTCTGCTCGATCCAGTGCGATGGTTCTCTTGGGCTGGGTCAGCACGCTCAAAGGCACTCCCTTTCGTAGTTCCGACACGCATGAATACTCCTTGGTGACCGTAATCAACCTTCCAGTTCACGGAAAGGCTGGTAACATAGTACTTCCCACCTTCCTTGATCTTCGAGAGCATTTCATCTCCGGGTCGCCAAACAGTGAGCACGGCGTAGCACTTGCGGTGTGGGTCGGCCTCGTGCGCGCACTCGACTTCGAGCTTCACAAACGGGACAGGCAGGGGCAGCACCGATGAGGAATCGTCATCACCTGCAGCATCACCATTTCTCTGGCTCTGCAGGTACTCCTGGCGGGCCTGGAAATACTGGGCCAAGTGTTCTTCACAGAGTATGCGAGGGCCGATGAAAAAATCTTTGGACTGGAGGTGAAGAATCGGCGAGATTCTGACGACACGCACACATACTGAGCGGACAATACCACCACCGACTTCCAGTGTACGCATCGGGATACTCTTCAGCATCACGAAATCGTAAGGAGCATCGGATTGTCTGCCGAGTGCTGGACGAACAAGGCTTTCGAGTCCAAGGCGAGTATTCACACACACTGGCCTCGTACTGTTGGATTGAAGCTTGAGGTAGGGCCATCTTGAAGGATCATCTTTGCCGGCCCAAAGCGGGTTTGACCAATTCTTCTCCGTCGCAAGCGCACACTCCAGCGGGTCGACACCGTCATTGATGTTTTGCAGCGATGCACTCCACGTCACGATCTTCTTTCCAATAAGGCGGTTCGCTTTATGATGCTTCCAAAGTGCCTCAGCAAGATGTGGGTCCGGAATCGCGTATACGCCATGCCAGCCGTCCGTCAACACAACGGAGAGCTTCCAGTGTGGGGGAAGAACGATATCGACGTCCTTCTCTTCTTCGACAGGGAACGGAAGTACCGCGGCAACGCGGAGAACCATACACGAAGCAGCATTCGCGTCACGATTGAGGATTTTCTTCAGGATCGATCGCTGGGCAAGAATAACGTCTCGTTGGTAGCGCTTGCATATCTCGTACATGACTTGACTCCTTGTGATGTATCTCCCAAACAGGAAACGAGGTGCTTGTAGCTCCATCATCGCGAGCTTCCAGACAACCCAACGGTACTGATTTCGGAACCAATCCTCCGTCACTGTGGTATCAGCCCCAATGTAGCCACGCTGCTTCATTTCTCTCATCACATCAAGCATCGACGCATCGTCGGTCGACTCCCCCAAGTGAAGCACATCATCATCGTGACCCGAGAACACCAAACTTGGGGCAAGCTCGGGGCTGATTAGCCGCAGCACATTAGCACGCGGCACCGACGTGAGCGAGTTCGAGTTGAACTCAGTCTCGGGTGCGAGCAGCTTGTACGAAATGCGCATAGCTTCACAGAAACGCATCGAAATGTGCAGTGTCGCCGGGATATCGACCGCGCGTACAGGTTTTTGCAGTGGCGTCGATGCAGTTGTCATGAGAGCCTTCGATGGAGGGTTTTTCAACGGTACGGGTGGTCGAAAGCCTTTCTTCGCACTTAGGTTTTGAGGTCCTGCAGCTCGCGATTTAGCCGGTGTTGTGTAACCTCCACCCTGCGAGCCCTGCAATTGAGAAGGTGGCTTCCATTTTCCACCACCACTCAAACCACTGATCCGGGATCGAGACTTCGGGATGTTGCTGACATCGCTGAGAACCAATGGTCGACTGTTGCGTTGATGGGCAGCGTTCAGGCGCTGGATCACACCAGAGCTAACAGCGCATATCGTGTTTTCATCAGCCGGTTTGACTTGAGATTTTGGGGGAAAGCTGCACCGGCGATCGGTTGGGCTAACTGCAACCGATGAGTTGAGAGAGCCAATTGAGTGTCGATGTCTTGGTGGTCGGCCCTCCGAACTTCGTGTGCTGCTTTCATCGTTCTTGAGAAGTGGCGGATCATTCTTGACTCGGTGCTTCTCATCTCGGAGACCAACACAATCGTCATGACCGCAGGTGAAGTTATCGTCATCGACAGTTTGAAATGTCCTCATTTGGTACTCTCGAAGCGTCTTCTCGGAGACAGAGACGCACTGACCGCCCCCAGTAGTAAAGCCTCCAAGGACCACGGCGGTACCTTCAGGTGCATCCACTTTTCTCGGAGTCAATACGTCATTGTCGTCATCGTGACACTCAGACGCAGAGGTTCTTTCGACTCGACCTTGAGAAGCCTCGGACACCGTAAATTTTTCTTCATACTGACGGAGCTTTTCTTCGGAGATGGCCACTCGCCGCCCCATTCCAGTGGTAAAACCACCAACGATGCTGCTCGTCAAATCGACTGCACTGGATGCATCTTGATCCTTCTGTCGCGCAAACGCACCGACGGGGTCGTCTTCGGTGAGCTTCCGCGCGTACTCAAGAACCTTCTCTTCACACACATCGACTTTCTTCCCTCGTGCAGTGACAAACCCACTAAAGCACTCCGCGGGGAGCGCAGGGTCGCGCGTCGTCGAAATCGTCGTCGAACTCTTCACCTCGTTATCGTCGTCGTTGTTCAGCAGTTTCTCGTACTTTTGCAATCGCTCTTTCGATACAGAGACGCACCCGCCAGTGCCTGTTGTGAAACCAGCCAAAACAGTCTTGGTCGGCGTGACGTCAATGATAGGGTCGACTGCTTCAGCGCTCGTGGAATCGAGTAAAGCTCTACGCTCGAACTCGTGCAGCCGTTCCCGAGAGACATACACGCTTGATCCGGACCCCGTCTGAAAACCGCTTACAACAGTCGCAGAATCCGCGTCTCCACGGGCTTGCAACACATCTGTCTCATGCACATCTCTCCTGGAAACACTGGGCTGACTTTCACCAAAGAGTCGATCTTCGATTTCCTTGAGACGATCTTCAGAAATAGCGAGAGTTCGCCCAGACGCTGTCTGAAAGCCAAGACTCGATACTTCAGGGACGCTGCGTGGCGCGGCCACTATTTGCGATGGATGTTCTTGGGCTGGATCGAGAGTGCTGGCTCGAAATTGCTGCCGCGAGTCGTGATCCTCAGACTCAGCGAAGACTGCATTCCCGTAGTGATACAATCGTTCTTTGGAAACTGCAACGGTTCGCCCAGAACCAGTTTGAAAACCAGTCAATGCCATCCCCAGACCTGCCACCTCATCAAGAGCGTCACAGTCTTGGTTGGGTGACTCAACGTGCCTACACTGGATGGCGCACTCTGCCAAGTTGACCGAGCGCTCCACGCTGTCGAGGTTTGGTGACTCGAGAGGCGTCAGATTTCGACGCGTGCTTTCTTCGTTGGGGTTCGGATGAGTGACTTGATCTCTGAAGAGAAGTGCTTCGTACTTGCGCAGATTATCGGGGTTGAGTTGAAGCCTTCGTCCGGACCCAGTTTGAAAACCGATGTTGCACGAGGGGTTATCTTGGACTTCATCTTCCATTGTAGAAAAGGATAGCCGCTTGGGGTCGATTACCGCAATGCTGTCTTGAGTGTTCAATTTCGGTGTCGAGACGGCCCTACTTCGAGAGGCTCGAGGAGACGACGTTCGCGTCTTGTGGGAGTTTGAAACAGAATCCAGTTTGGTAGCCCTTTCCTCGGCCGACCAGTCCGCTTCGACTTCGCGAAGACGCTTTCTTGAGACCATCACCGCTTTACCCGATCCAGTACTGAACCCCGACATGATGGATATGTCGCCATCATTGGGATGATGAATGCTGGTTTCGCCCCGCCTCTTGACTGGTGGGGAATCCAGTGGACTCTCGACTACAACGTCCGATTCCGAGAAGAACGATGCTTGTTCTGACAACTTCGTGTCTGCGTTGTTCACTCGGCGGTCAATTGTTGGCGTCCTGAACTCTTCGATGACATCTCGCTTCTGCGGTGTCGAGCCAATGACATGAGCTGCTCCTGTGACTGGTCTTGCTTGCTCGTCAATATCCTGAGCTTCCACCATCTGAGTTGCGACACCTTGAGAACCGCGAGAGCTGACATCAACACCCTGCGTCGAGAGCAGCGGGCTAGCGCTACAGTCTCGCGATAGCTCACCAACTTCACCCGAATGTTGCAATGGTGGTGGTGGTGTATCTCGCGCTTGGCTTCCTACAACAGTAGACGCAGTCCGTCGCCGCTTCTTACTTCTCGATGGGTGCGCCTCTCGCTGCGAGCAGTCCGACAACTGACTAAACTCGACCTGGCTGCTCAACAAATGGCTTCGACGCCGGGTCATGGTCGGCTGGTCCGCGCAGAGCCGTCCCACGACAGCATCTTCCACGCTCCAAATCGCCATTGCTGTGTCAAAGTCCTGCTCAAAAACCTCGAGCTGTGCCGTCCACGGAACGCGCATGACGTCATCAGAGCACATTGACGGAAGCGCAGACGTACTTTCTTCCATTTAGCGGTAGGATATGGCGGAGAAGATGCGTGTGCGCCGAGATATTACGCGGATAAGGCGTCGCAGTTTCCCTTCGTGACGACGTTGAGTTTCCAACCCGCGTGCGGAATTCCGCGCATTCGAACAAGGGCGCCAAAAGTTGTGCGACCTACACTCTCTTCAAGCAACACACGAACAACATTGAACATGATGTGGGACACACGTCTTTGTGAGATGTCGTTAGAAGGTTGCGCGAGTATCTGTTTGGTGGTGCAGTGTGTGGGGGACAGTCAAGCGAGCGGCTCACAGTCACGGGGAAAAAGTCGGGCACGTGAAAATGCCGTACCAAGTCTTGCCGGGCCTCGCGGTCATCTCCCTGGCGTTCACTGTCATGGGCATCGGCTTCGGCGCCGTCAACAAGAGGGAGTTTCGACGCGAACACCAGGTGCGTGTTTACGTGCTTATTAGAGGAGTAAAGATGCCCCGTAAGTGGCTCAAATGACGGTTTTTTAATGCGTATATGAGCAGGCCAAGCTGAACCTGCTCACGGACTGGGACCGATTTATGGATGAACGTGATCGCAAACTGGCTGCGAAAGCAGCGGCTGAAGCAGCAGCTGCGAAAATATAGCGAAGAGCTCATCATCACGCGCAGAGGGATTGACTGATCATGGTGGCGATTTCGACTCCTATTCTGGCGACTGGACGGCTCGACCATGCCGACGTGATCTGCAGTGCGATGGTATCTCCTGTTCGTGTAGATTCTGCAGTTGCTTCAAGGCAACCATCGCGACGCGTAGCGAGATCGTAAACAGGACCAAAGTAAACCGTAATAATACGATCTGCGTGTGAATTTCTCCGCAAGATATATTCATGGTGTCCAGGAACGGACAGTCTCCGAATTACGCCGTCGGCAACTCAACCGATCTAGAGCGTGGCGTTCTTGAGTTGAGTTCTACGCGGCTCAAAGTTACAACTTGAGCCGCATTGAGGTCTCGACAATCGCCAACTCTCTCTGAATGGCCTCGGCGCCTCACGCGCGCATCCCTGTACTGATTGTATTGACCATGACATTCGACTGACGATTGGGACTTGATCATCGGGCGGTTTCCATCATAGGAACTTGCACTTTCCAGACTCACAGTCGCCATGATACCGAACAGGTTTCGCTCAGCAGATCTTGTCACGCGTGACATGAGTATCTCTTGCTGCCCGGGACAGCAGCATATACTAGTGTAGTACGGACCAGAAAACAGCGTGGGCCATTTTTGTGTAGAATCGAGATGATCATAAGTTTATATCCAGATACCGAACTCCCCTCTCCTCCCTCTCTCTGCTAACCCACGCGTGCCGTCGTTTCGGTCGACCAAACAGCGGCGTGGGGTGACCTATTGAAAACTAGTGACTGGTGAAGTCCTGCCCCGTGCAACGATACATATCCTCTTCGTCTCCTCTCTCTCCCTCTCTTCTTTTTGAGCCCTTTGCGCTTCCATGTCTCTCTCTCTCTTCCTTGAACACGTCTCGACAACCGTTCTCCTCTTCTTCACGCCGTCGTCGTCCGGGTGCAAGCTACGCAATGGGCTTTGCATTCACATACAGTGCACGGTCGTCGCGCTTAGGC
Organism: Pythium phragmitis; assembly: GCA_023335925.1. Classification (NCBI taxonomy): domain Eukaryota; phylum Oomycota; class Peronosporomycetes; order Pythiales; family Pythiaceae; genus Pythium; species Pythium phragmitis. The sequence goes on from JAADVZ010000053.1 coordinate 42,618, forward strand.
CGAGACCGGCGGGTTGGTGCAGTTACGCGCCCAGTGGCCGGTGCCGCCGCACTGGTAGCATTTCTCGCCCGCGAGGCCGTTGTCCTCCGGGCAGTCACGGCGCAAGTGGCCGCTCTGGCCGCAGCCGTGGCACTTGCGGCTCTCGCGCTGGTCGTCGGGGCAGTCGCGACGCAGGTGGCCGGTGTTGCCGCAGTTGTGGCACTTTGGCGGCTGGACCTCCTCGGGGCAGTCGCGGCGGAGGTGGCCGACGTTGCCGCAGTTGTGGCACGTGCGGCCGCCACCGTTGCTGAAGCCGCCCACGTTCGACGGGCAGTCGCGCTTCAAGTGGCCGGTCTTGCCACAGCCAAAGCAGGCGCCGGCGCTGTAGCCGCCTTCGTTGGAAGGAGCCTCCGGGCAGTCGCGGCGGAGGTGGCCCGTGTTGCCACAGTTGTGGCACTTGCGGCTGTCGCTGGCGTCCATGATGATTACTGCAGATACAGTGCTTCAGTTAGTCTCCCTCCACGGTCTCTCATGAATGCTTCTTCTTTGGCTTGTTCTCACCTTGCTTGGGTTGGTTGATTCTTGCGAGTGACCAGCAAAAGCCGCCCAACGGATTTCCCCCCTGGGTGGAGGTGGTGGTCAAGAGCTCCCAACTTCGAAAAACAAGGCGCCCTTAGGGCTGCCATAAGGTTTTTAGCGAATAAAACCTCACATAGAGAGACAGAGACACGACGACAGAGAGGCGACATCAACGACTATACTGAGTGAAGGAGTGGCGCCACTTCAAAACCAAAACGGTGGAACGGATCGCGAGACGAATGAGACAGCAAGTGACACAGCACGTGTTCTCGGGGACGAAAGCTGGGGGGATTGGTGAGGTCATACCGTCACAGCATGGTGATGGATGCACTAGAGTCTCGGGAAACACCGAGCCGATAGGAGACTGATGGATGGAACGCGTCTGTAGCACAACAGGTCATTCCTCCTGTACCCATTGTTCAACGTGCCGAGTTGTGGTCCACCCAATCGCGTTCTTCGATTTTCGCAAGCAAGTCCAGCAGTCAATCACCCCAGCGATGGGTTATTCCTTCTTCGCTTTGGGTGTTTGGGTGTTGAAGTTGGACATGGATACACTGGAGATGAACGCCCTGCCACAGGCCAGCAGCAGTGCCGACGACACAAGGGGCCATTGGACGAGATACCGCAGTGTGTGGCAGCTCCATGCCCACGCGGGTGAGAAAGTGGACATGTCGCACCCCATTGGCTGGGAGGGCGCGTTGGCGTCTCGACCGAAATGGTGGTCCACAAACTGTGCCACGGTTGGGTTGCCTTGCTCGAGGGCTGGGAGGTACTCGCCCTGGAGCGAGCGACTCCACCACGCGGTGTCATGGGAGTTGTTGACGAAAACAGCAGTGGGCATTGCGCGAAACCATGGCACGTCGAGTCTCGTAAAGTCGTAGTAGTACAGCTGCGCGCGGATGGCCTGTGGTGGGCCGTGCGGAAATGGATCACGGGAGACATCGAGAAGCGCCTTGACGTCGGAAGACCCATCCAGCAACTTGGCCGCGAGATGCACGATCCACGGAGCACTGTGGTAGTTGCCGAGTGCGGCAAACCACATTTGCCAATCGAGTCGTGGCTGAAACGGAACGACCAGTCGCGGAGCACTCTGAACGTCGCCCGGCTTGTAGCGGAAGTGGTAGGCGCGCCAAGTCGCGCCACCGTCGTCTGTGCCTTCAAGGATTATCTCGGGTCGAGCGACCACTGAGATCTGCTTACCGTTGTGGTTGTACGTGCCGACACCGGTCATCGTACGGAAGAGACCGTAGGCACTCGTGATCCGCCATTGCGATGTCGCCTCGTAAGCTTGAGAAACGAACGGGGGCATGGAATGCTGGAACGGGCGGTCGAGAATCGAGAACGTTAAAGCACTAGAGAGAAACACCCAGGCTGCGATAGCCGAGGATACGAGCAGGTACACGGTTCGGAGAAACCGCGAGGCACGACGGCTTGACGCAGGCACCGACCAGATCCCCAACACTTGCCACAGTCCGGTGACTGTGATAACGGTAGCCGAGAAGACGATGGAAAGAGGAAGCACTCGAGCGATCCATGCTTGAACGGCTTCAACCGAGGGCATGAACTTGATCCAACACGACATGAGGAAATCCGCCCACGATGTGCCGCCGTGCATGAGGGACGGATCGTAGCCGACGGTGAATATCTCGGCGAAGCTGTACCAGCAATACCCGACTGCAGCGAGAAGCGAGAGCTGGGTGACACGCGGATGCTGCTGGATAGTGTGCCAACTGGAATCGATGGCACCGACCAGTCGAGTAATCATGCGTGTGGGAACTTGGTGGGAGGTCTTGGCTTCATGGACTAGAGGCACTGGCACCCGTACGTCCAGCAGCGTCAGCGCCATGATCACGGTCAGCAGATTGAAGAAGTTGTAGTTTCCCGTAAGCAGAATCAGGATCTGAAGCAAAATCTGCATGGCAGCACTGAACCGTCGTAACGGAAGCGATGGCGCGAGGATGAAGAACGTCCACGGTCCTTCTAGCAGAAGAGTGGCGGCAACACCAAGCCGCAGCAAGAACGGCTACCACAACATCGCATATTCAAGTCAGTCAAACTGCTATACCGTAACGTAATGAGATAGCGATCCCTTGCACTAAAACGCCGCACCGGAAGTTGATGTGCATACCATCCCAATGGCAGAGGTAATGGCTGCGTCGCGAAATGGTACTCGAGTGCCGTGAGCCCGAGCCACGTAGGGCACCTGGACTGGATCTTGACGGCGCCCGACATGAACATGAACTTGAAGAACAGAAACCGCAGCGTCCACACGACAGCCATGGGCGTTTCAAAGAGGGTAGACGTTGCAGGCCACCACGGTGCAAGCCAGATCGCCAGGAAGCCGACTTCAAGCAAGAACGCATCCCACTGGAACTGCATGAACGTCTGGCCGCATTGCACAATGGACAGGTAACTGAACCACACGAACGCGAGCGGCAGTGTCGTGCGCCAATTGGCATGGCACAACATGAGCAAAGCCACTGTCAAGCCCGCCAATGCAATTACTTGCATAAGGAAGCTCGGCGACCACTGAAGGTGTTCGTGGAGCCACACAGCCGTCGGGTACATCCCGACACGCTGCAGCGGTGATGCTGTTTGCAGACGCATATCACGTTGCTGGAGCCGACGCAGAAATACATCAACGGGCTCTAATCCATCCCTAACAGACGGACACAACGTTAGCGTTGGGTATCAATCTCGACAAACTGAGACAGCACGCACTCGCCGTAGAGTCCGCGGATTTGCTGAGCGATCGACGCAAACGCAGCGGCGTAAACGGCGCAGATCGCGCGGAGGAACGTGTCTCTAGGGAAGCAGAGCCTGTAGTGGTGTGGTAATGAGATGTGTGGTTGCCGGACCATCCTCGAGAGCTCGACCAAATGCGCGGATCCAACGGCGCCGTTGGTCATCCCGCCGCCGTCGGATGAAAGGATACGCATAGAGTGGACCACATAAATGTTGTGTCGTTCACTCCAAATGCGAGTTGTTTTGTCAATTGGGCAGAATAGTGTATCAAGACTCAGATGGCCGTTGTGATGTGGTTCAAACCTGGATCTTAAAAATGAATCACAAATCCACGTCGGCAACGTCACCGCTCCGTGAACTGCTTGGTATGTTCGCGGAAGTTGCTCTCGACTGCCCCACTGTGCGGCCCGCACACGGACCCCGGTCAGGCACTGCCGGGATTCTCGTTCTGGTCCTGATTCCGGGACCAACACAATGCGCTCGCACCGGCTCAACGGATAGTCTCGCCATGCGGCTGCTTGGGATCTCTTGATCACTGCATGTGCAAACACAATGCTGTGACTTGCGCAGTCCATGGCGGATCCCTGCACTCCGCAAGTCGCAATTTCTGTTTTGGATTCATGTACATACAGTACTGTGGTGTACCCACTGTATTTAACCACTCGCGGCCTCTTAGGATACGGTTTTGAAGCGGCTGCTTGGCGCAAGTGCATCGTCGCTCCGGCTTGCTGTTTTACAAGGCGGCTTTTCCACACGACACCAAGCATCCTGAAGTGAATGCAGCAGCATGCTTGATCACCTCCGCCATTGGTGAATCGCCAATAGTTACCTCGCCACATCAGGATCACAGGGCGTGACGAGATCTGGGCCACCTTGAAGTTACTGCCCACGGTTTTAAACACCTGCACACGAAACCAACACCACCACATCTCTACTTAACTTGCAGTTTGTATACTGCGGATCTGTTGAAAATGAGATGTTTCGACAGCGCTCTCTATTTAGATGTGGGTTAGGGTTGAAGTCTCGTGACGGTTTCCTTTTTGAAACCGTGACGACGCCTCTTTCACTCCATGGCTTTGTGACGAGGCATCGTCACGGATTGGGCAGGCGGGACACTAAATCAACCAATCAGATCGCTATTCGTTCGCACAAGGCTTTTCTATGGCGAGACGACGTTGCGCTGGATCTCTTGTGGCACCGTTGACGACCGGGAAGTCATGTCTCGTCGCGAGGAGATCTTCGGCTCTAGCCACGTACCTACGGTATTGACCTCCCGCCTGCAGCGCGTCGCTGTCGCCTGCCTTGAGATCCATCGGATCCTCGAAGCGCATAGTGCATTTTGCCTACCACTGCGCAGAGCTTCTCCCCCGGTCTTCCCTTCGGCACTTTCTCCCTCTCTCCACCATGTTCACCACGGCTCTGCGTGCGTCGCTTCGTCTCCAGCGCCAGAGCGTTTTGGCCTCGGCCGCGCGCTTTGCGTCGCCCGCCTCGAGCAAGCACATGCTCTTCTCGACGCGCGCGTCGGCGCTCGGCCTCGAGAAGTTTGGTATCACCAACTCCAAGACCAAGGTCTTCCAGAACTTGAGCTACGACGACATTGCCGCCCACGAAGAGGCCAACAAGGAAGGCCAGTTCCTCAAGAACGGCACGTACACGATCGACACGGGCAAGTTCACGGGCCGCTCGCCCAAGGACAAGTACTTTGTCGACCAGGCGCCATCGAACAAGAACATTTGGTGGGGCGACATTAACCAGCCCATTAAGCCCGAGGTTTTTGATGCGCTGTACGAAAAGGTCACGGGCCACTACGCCGAGGCCGAGAAGGTCTACGTCTTTGACGGCTACTGCGGCGCGAACGCCAACTCGCGCAAGAAAGTGCGCTTCATCACGGAGCTCGCGTGGCAGCACCACTTTGTGACCAACATGTTTATCCGCCCGACGACCAAGGAAGAGATTGAGAACTTTGAGCCCGACTTTACGATCGTCAACGCGTGCCGCGTCACGAACGAAAACTACAAGGAGCACGGCCTCAACTCGGAAGTCTTTGTCGGCTTCAACATTGAGAAGAACGTTGCGGTCATTGGTGGCACGTGGTACGGCGGTGAGATGAAGAAGGGCATCTTCTCGATGATGAACTACTGGCTCCCGCTCGAGGGCATCATGGCCATGCACTGCTCGGCCAACAAGGGCAAGAACGGCGACACCGCGCTCTTCTTTGGTCTCTCGGGCACGGGCAAGACGACGCTGTCGGCCGACCCGCACCGGTACCTCATTGGTGACGACGAGCATGGCTGGGACGACGAAGGCATCTTCAACTTTGAAGGTGGCTGCTACGCCAAGACCATTAACCTCAGCCGCGAAAACGAACCCGACATTTACGAGGCCATCAAGCGCGATGCGCTTCTCGAGAACACGTTTGTGACGGCCGACAACGAGCCGGACTACTACAACACGTCCAAGACCGAGAACGGCCGTGTGTCGTACCCGATCTACCACATTCCCAACTTCGAGCCGACCTCGAGCGGCGGCCACCCGAGCAACATTGTCTTCTTGACGTGCGACGCCTACGGCGTGCTGCCTCCCGTGTCCAAGCTCAGCGATGGCCAGGCCATGTACCACTTCCTCTCGGGCTACACGGCCAAGGTCGCCGGCACGGAGCGTGGTGTGACTGAACCGACCGCGACCTTTAGCGCGTGCTTTGGCGCGGCCTTCTTGCCGCTCCACCCGACCAAGTATGCCGATTTGCTGCAGCAGAAGCTGCAGAAGCACAAGACCAACGTCTACCTCGTCAACACGGGCTGGACCGGTGGCGGCTACGGCGTCGGCAAGCGCATGAGCATCAAGGACACGCGTGCCTGCATTGACGCGATCCTCGATGGCTCGATCCAGAAGGCCGAGTTCACCGAGGACCCGCTCTTTGGGTTCCACGTGCCCAAGGCGCTTGGTGCCGTGCCCAAGAACGTGCTGAACCCGCGCGATGCCTGGAGCGACAAGGCCAAGTACGACGCCACGGCCAAGAACCTTGCGCAAATGTTCCAGAAGAACTTTGCCAAGTACGTGTCCAAGGACCACACCGACTACTCGTCGTTTGGCCCCAAGCTGTAAACCGATTGGAGCGAGTTGTGGAGTTTGGAGCGAGTGGAGATTCTCGCCACGGCGAATACTGGAAGCCGTCGATTGAAAGCTGTTGTATGGAGTCCTGGTGCAGGCGCATTGCACCACACGAAAAAAGATCTTCTTTGCATTTTCGCTTTGGATCTCCTCATAATAGAAGCCTTTTTGTACCCATGTCTTCTGGGCTGTCTCTACTAACATTCTACTCCACAGTACGAAATGATTTTTTGTGTAGTCCACACCAATGTAGCTTTTCGCCAAGGTCTAAAAAAAATCCCGCCCGCCAAGATGGCTCGCTCCTCCGCACGTCGAGGCCACTTGCCTCCACATTCACAAGGTGAAGAGAGAGACTGAGAATCGGTGGGGTCAATATGGGTCTATTCAAGCAACTCGCCACGGCGCTGGGCATGAAGAAGACCGAGGTGCGCATCCTCGTGGTCGGACTCGACAACAGCGGCAAGTCGACGCTCGTGAACCATCTCAAACCGAAAAAGTCCCAGTCACGCGAGGTCGTGCCGACGATCGGCTTCCAGGTCGAGGAGTTTGCCAAGGCCAACCTCAATTTCACGGTCTTTGACATGTCGGGCCAGAGCCGGTACCGCAGTTTGTGGGAAAACTACTACAGCGACGTCCAGGCTGTCATCTACGTACTCGACTCGACCGACACGATCCGCATGTGTGTCGCCAAGGTACTCCACTTACAGGCTTTAGCTCGCCGAGAAAAGAGGCTATTTGTGGGGGACTGAACTGGAGTGCTTGATGTGTGGTAGGACGAGCTCGAGCAACTCATTGAGCACAAGGAGCTCGCAGGCAAGAAGATCCCGATCCTGTTCTTCGCCAACAAGATGGACTTGGCCCACGCGCTCACACCCGTCGAGTGCATGGAGCAACTTGAGCTCGACAAGCTGCCCGGCAAGACGTGGCACATCACGTACGTAGAGGGGAAACGATTGGCCTATTGAAAGTGTGTGGCTTATGTGTGTGGCATGGGCAGCGCAAGCAATGCGATCACGGGCAGAGGCGTGGAAGAGGGCATCGCATGGCTCGCCGAGCAGTTTGCCAAGACCAAGTCGCGAAAGTAGATCGATTACTAGGTCGCCTTCGGCCATTCCTACCATAAAACCCACAATACAGAAAGAAACAAAGCTGGTGTAGTCTCTAAGCATGTGTGAAATCCCTTTTCTGCGATAAAAAGATATATAGTCAACGCGAGGTAATACTGTTGACTCTGTCTCTGTGTGGTTCTCCGACGATTTACATCGTCGCTTCGGCCGGCACGGCGGCTTGCTGCTTGGGGTCACTGGTCGTGTTGTTGGCCTTGGGCACGGGCAAGAAGAGCTTGAACTCGGGCGGCAGTTCCTCTTCCGAGTAGAGGCGGTCGGAAAAGTAAATGCGGCGGATGCGGCAGTTGGCGTGGATTTGGACTCGCAGTGTCTCAATGTAGTTTGTGCCGTACGCACGGCGCGTAAAGTCGGAGAGATTGAACTGGATCTGGTTCCAACCTTCGTCTAACCGCATGGGCATCGTGCAGATGAACGGCTTGACGCGGGTCGAGCTCTGGTAGTTGGACGCGCGGAAGCGGCGCCGCACGTTCTTGTCGTCGAGCACTTGCACCTCGAACGTAAAGTACTTTTTCAAGTTCTTAACAATCATGACGAGAAACGGCAACTTGATGCCGAGCGTCTTGGCCGGTTGCGCCGGGCACGTGATGAAGTTCGTGCTCACGTTCGTGCCCATGATCTCGAGCACGGACGACTGAATGTCCTGGTCTGTGATGCGCTTGATGTGGCCATTGCGGACTTGCTTATCCCAGATCTGCAACGGCTTGCTCCTGTCCACACGTAGAGGATGCTCCAATGGACGATTCATCATAGAAGAAGCCATAGAAAACCAAGAGCTACGTACCCGATGCTATAGAGAATGGACAAGAAGCCCGACTGGAAAGTGTTCTTGAACATCGCTCACTTGCTCGTGGAGGCCCAGCGACAAACCAGGGACTGGCACAAGGAGTGCCAACCGAGTACACGACGCTCTGTGGGCGGCGTGAAGCAAGTGCGACTCTTTGACCCGCGCGCAATCTATGTCTGGTGCCGTGTCCGTTTTCGGCTCATTGGCGCCTCTTCAAGGAGAATATCGATTTTAGAAGAACAACGAAATATCGATCTTGACAGGTGGTACTGAAAAGCGTTTTATTGGTTATAAAAAGCACTTTATTATCTGTATACTGCTTTGAAATTACCAATATTGATTGAGGTGGTTTCCGTAATTCTTATTGTGCATAGATGAGAGGTGTTCTTTACGATGTGTGGGTACCGCTGGCTCGACTGGGCGCCCCACCTGTCGTCGCTGGATGGATGCTCGGTCGGACGCGAGCGATTGCCGAGCCACGCGTGCTCTTTTGCGTGCGGCCTCCCTTCTTGCGTTTGTTGGAGACGCGGATGTGGACCACGAGCAGCACTTTGGACTCTTCCTCGGACATGGTCTGTCGCTTCTTGGCGACAAGCTGGTAGTACACGCCCAGCACAAACACCGCGATCGCGAGGAAGAGCACCTCAATGCCTTTGTGGCCTTGGTACCCGATGATGGCAAAGATGCCAAAGAGCCACACGCATAGCGAGTACACGGCCCCAGCAATGCCGAACGGATTCTTGAAGGCACACTGCGCAGTGATGGGGAATCGGATCGTCAGCAGAATGTAGCCAATACACTGGCCCGAGTACGACATGAAGGCAAAGAGCAGACACATGGGCAGAATGTAGCCGATCGCGATCGGGTAATAGTGGACCAGGAGGCATGTACCGTACCCTAGTACAGAGGAGAGCAGGATCGCCCACTGTGGAGTGCCAAAGCGAGCGGACGTCGTGCCAAGCCACGGCGGTAGTAGGTGGGATCGACCCATCGAGGACAGCAGCTTGGACGACGCCCAGCTGAACCCGTATGCGGCAGCGTATTGCGGAATTAACGTGAGGATCGTGACGTAGTTGGGGTCAATGTGGAACACATTGATGAAGCCATTGTCCAATGGCGCAAGCGCCGTCGCGACACCGGCGACGCCTCCTTCGGTAGGCAGTGCGACGGTCACGAGCGACGTGAACAAGCCCATGACCAGGAGCCCCACAACACATCCGATTTGGCCATGGGGGACTTGCGTCTTGGGCATCGCGACGTCGTTGCTTGCGAGCGTGAGCGTTTCGACGCCGAGGAAAAAGCACGTTGCGAACGGATACACGAGCATGGCCGTGTCAAAGCCCCCGGCGAATAGCATTTCGGGATCGCTCAGTGCGTTGGTCTGAAAGTCGCCATGGCCGAGCATACCAAAGCAGTAGACCACGAGCACGACCGTCGAGAAGAGACCGAGCGACGTCGACACGATCCAGAATGGCGCGCCGCCAATGCACCGCAGCACCGTCGTTGGCAAGTAGAAGAAGATGAGCCACAAGAGTGGCTTGTAGTGGTCCAGCGACGGGAGCGACGCTGCGATAATGTCGGTCATGTAGATCGTCACGATCGCAACGCTGGCAATATACTCGAGTGCCTCGGCGCAGCCGATGAGATAGGCCGGAAAGAAGCCCAGTGTACACCGCGCGATGCCGTATGACCCGCCGGCAAACGGCAGCGCACTCGTGATCTCGGCGACGCAGCAGCAAAACGCCACGTACGCGAGCGCAATGATCACGTACACAATGATGAATGTGTACAAGCCGCCGAGGAGCCCGAGGTTCCAGCTCATGTAGTGGCCGGCAAGCACCGTCGACATGCCGAGAAAGAATATGTCGGCTTTGCTGGGCTTGTAGCACGATGGTGACGGCCCGATAAACGAGTTTGGTACGATCGGCACGGAGACCGCGCGCTCGTTCGTGCTGACAGCCGAGCCTGTAGTCGCGCCACCTACTCGCGTCGACGCGACGGGCACGACCGAGATGCTCTTCATGGGGAAGGGTAGTCTTGGTGGCTGAGTATATGTTTCCTGGACGTTGCCCTTTGCGTTTTGCTCCACTGACAGCGAGAGCGTGATCAGCTTTCCCATCAAACCGATACGACCGTCAGATATTTTGAGGCGTGTGGTCAGAACCGCTTCAATGATGTTTTCTCCACCACGTATTTTGGGAGGACCACATATGAGATTGATGCTGGCAAGTGACCGATGGACCATCGGTGATGGATCGCCTGTCTCTTCAACAATACGAAACCAGCCAGCTTCTGACGTTCTGGTCTAGTGGGTCTCAGATACCAATTCGAGCGAGAGTAATCATGGACACCAATCGGATGTTTACGACTGGAACATGCATGCGATCGCTTCGAGTTCTATTCGGCTTGGCTCGCGTGGAAACTCTCAAGGATGCCAGTGGATCGCACGACTGTGTGGTTGCGAACTGATCGACCCGCCGACGAGAGTCTTGCACTGCGTCTCGTATCGCGGCTGCGCTTCTTTGGAGGACTGAAGAACGCAATGTGGGCCACGAGCAGCACTTTGGACTCTTCCTCGGACATGGTTTGCCGCTGCCTGGCCACGAGCAGGTAGTACACGCCCAGTATGCTGGCGACCACCGAAAAGATCAGCACCTCGATACCGTGGTGGCCTTGAAACCGGACGATTGCGGTAATCCCCACGATCCACACGAACAGCGAGTAGACCGCACCGACGACTCCGAACGGGTTCTTGAACTTGCGTTCCGAGTGGATCGGATAGTGGCGCGTGAGAATGATGTAGCCGGCGCACTGGCCCGAATACGAAAGGAACGCAAACAGTAGACAGACTGGGAGAATGTAGCCAGTCACGTCCGGCTGATAGTGGACGAGCAGACACACACCGTACGCGACAATCGAGGTTGCAATGATCGCCCAGTGAGGGGTTCTAAACCGCTTCGACTCCGTGCCAAGCCAAGGCGGAAGCAAACCCGACTTGCCCATCGACGAAATCAACTTCGCCGATGCCCAGCAAAAGCCGTACCCACCGGCGTACTGTGCGGGCAGTGAAAGCAGCGTCGCCTTCGCAGAGTTCATGTGGAAGAGTCGTGCAAAGCCGTTGTTGAGCGGCGCCAGCGCACCAGCCACGGCTGCGATGCCTCCGTCCATTGGTAGCGAGACAGTCGTGAGGTACATCGCCAAGCCCGTGACAAAGAGCGCGCAAATACAGGCGACTTGACTGTGGGGGATCTGCGTCTTGGGTTTGGCCACATCATTACTCGCGAGGTTGAGCGCCTCGACACCGAGGAAAAACCACGCCGAGAACGGGAACACGTACATCACAATGTCTTTGCTGCCGGCAAACAACATCTCGGGATCTTTGAGTGCGTTCCCACTAAAGCTCACGTCGCCCACCAAGCCGAAGCAGTAGATGACCAAAAGCACCGTCTGGAACACGCCAAGCGCGGTCGAGACAATCCAAAATGACGCGCCGCCGACACACTGGACCACAGTCGTCGGCAAAAAGAAGACTACGAGCCAGACCAGCGGTTTGTAATCGAGTAGAGAGGGCGACGCACTGGTGAGGATATTGCAGACGCAGATTGCTTGGATCGCGACGCTCGCTGTGTACTCCAGCGCCTCGGCACAACCGATGAGGAATCCCGGGAAGTACCCGAGCGTGCACCGCGCCAAGCCATACGAGCCACCCGCAAACGGGAGGGCGCTCGTGATCTCGGCCATGCAGCAGCAGAACGTCAAATAGGCGAGGCCCATGATCACGTAGTGGATCAAGTACGTGTACACGCCAGCGACGAGGCCAATGTTCCAGCTCATGTACTGACCGCACATGACGATCGTGATGCCGAGAAAGAAGATGTCGAGCTTGCTGGGCTCGTACCACGACCGTCGCTGGACTGGTTCTGGTTCAGTTGGAATGATAGCTAATGTCGGCGAGCGGCCACGTGAGGCTTTGGACATAATTCGCGCTGAGAGCCGAGCGGCGACAGCCGAGGAAGAGGGTGCGGGTACGACGGAGGCCGCTTTCGGCATGGCTGATGTAGTTGTAGGTGGAGAAGTGCCGCGTTCGTAATGGGTTAATGCGCCTACGCGATACACGGCCGAGTTGTTGCAGGCGCCCTGGACAACTGGCCTAGCACGAACCTCACAGGCCTTTGACCAGTCCGCTATTCTCGGTACGAAGAACGACGGGCCGTCGCACGCTCTATTCTTATCATTCATAGGATGAGCCAATGTTGGCATTCTACTTTGTTGGATCGGGCTGAGAATCAGTACAGTAGCTGTCCACTTCGCACTGCATGACTGCGCCGAAGGGTAGCCACTCCTGCCAACAAGGGGCGAGAATGCAAGATGCGAGCAGATGCGCCTCCTCTATGTGCAATAGTAAATACAGTTCGCCAAGATCCGATTGCCTATAATTACCATTCCAATCGCCATATAAACATAATTTCAGAAAACCCGCCTAGTGTACTGATATAGATGAGTTTCATGTTGATTTGGGTGATTGGGTGTTGCATTGGTGGTTCATATCGCGAATCGTCAGCCAAAATGGCGTGTGTCGCAGAGCCGATCGCGACGGAAGCGCGCTGTATCGGCCAAAGGGCGATGCACGCGTCGTATCTGACAAGACGATCGAGAAGAGAGCTCTTCAAGGGCTCTGGTGGTGGTTCAGATGGCTCCGAGAACGCTGTGGATGACGAGAACGAGTGCGTGCAAGCCTCCGCCTTCGATGGTGACGATGCCAGCGAATATGATCCATCAGAGAGCGATTTCGAGCCCAGTGAAGGCAGCGAGAGCGAGTCCAGTGGATCGGAAGGTGAAGTCTGTGAAATACCTGTGGGTCATAAACGCAAGCGTGGAACATCGAATATGGAGCCGACACGAGCATCTCCACGTATCTCACGGCTGTACGACGGCGCATTTGTGTCGCCAGTGGACGCGCACACCCACGAGGCGCGTCCGCATGCGTTTGTATGCGACATTGAAGGCTGTGGACGCAGTTTTACCGACGAAGCGGTCGCGATCCAACACATCCAGGTGTGGCATGACGGTAAAAAACCGCCGTGCGTAGTAATGGGTATGCTGTTGTCTCGAATATTCGCTGATTTGATATGCTATTGTAGTACGAGACAGTGAGCGCCTTGTCTGCGCGACGTGCGATACGTTTTTCCCAACGCTCCACGATCTCCATCTCCATACTCAGCAGTCCAACCACACACTCGAGGACCCACGGCGACGGCTTTTTGTGTGTGACGCTGTCGCCACGTGCCGCCAGGCATACAAAAAGAAAGACAAACTCGCCCCTCACAGGCGGCGATACCACGAACCCAGCGAGGACGGGTCGCTGTTCGAGTGCAACCGCTGCGAGATGGGCTTTGCCACTCGCCACGAGCGACAGCTCCACAGCGAGAAAGTCCATCCGGGCCGCACGAGCTCGCCGCCATCACCCAGCTTTGTGTGTGAGTTTCAAGGCTGTGGGAGATCCTACTCGAAGAGAGAACACCTCACGCGCCACGTGCGTACGACCCATGAGGCGCCGCCGGAAAAGCCGTTTGGCTGCGACCTCTGCGGCGTGCGGTTCGTGTACAAGCACGCGCTACTGCGCCACCATACCAACTGCCACACGACCGATGTCGACAAACCGTATGCGTGTTCCATCTGTCTGTTGACGTTCAAGAAGAAGAGTCTGCTCCAGGCCCACTCGTTCGTGCACACGGGCGTGCTGCCGTTCGAGTGCGAAGACTGCGACGAGCGGTTCCTCAAGAAATTCCAGCTCACGCGCCACGCGAGAAAGCACGCGAGTGCCAAGCCGTCGCAGACCCAAGTGTTCATGTGCGACCGCGACGACTGCGGCGAGTTGCTCTTTAGTCTCCAGGAAAAGGATGAGCATTTACGGGACGCCCACGGCGTGGATACGAAGCAAGAGGAAGAGAAGAAGCGATCTACGGGCCGGGAGCTGCGGTGTCTTGTATGCAACCACACGTTTGGGCGGATCCAGAATTTGCGTAGCCATTTGCGAACCCATTTTGAAGCGCTCGATGAACGCAAGCTGCACGCGTGTCCGATGGAGGCGTGCGACAAGGCCTACACGAAGAAGTCCAACCTCATGGCCCATTACAATGCAGTCCACGATCCCGTTAAGTCTAGGCGGTTCCAGTGCCCCTACGCTGGATGCGACGGGGCTTTTGGATACAAGAAGGTGCTGCAGACCCACATTGCGAGCATCCACGAGAAGACGTCGGCTGTCCAGAACGAAGAAGGAGACACCCACAGTGATTGGGATTCGGAGGAAGAGGAGACCCAAGACAGGAAGCGTCTTAAGAATCAGAAGAAGATGAAGAAGAAGCGGAAGGGACGCAAGTCCGCGGGCGTGCTTACGCGTGTGCTAGGGCTCGACGGCCGTACCACTACTTCCACGCTGAAGTAACCCACCCACTACTTTTAGGTAATGTTCACCATGCGGCGTCGGATGGTCCGACGTTGCGCTGAACCGAGCGCCTCCCTACGATCTCAGCTGCAGGCTCTTTTCTTTTCCATGAAGATGTAACACGACACCTCAACGGCTTCAACTTGTACTCGACATGATCTACGGAAGAAACGGGAGGGATCCTGTCCGACTCTCTCTACCTGGCACGAGTGCCACGCAAGTGACACGGCGTGGCTCACTCCATCAGTCCCTTCCTCGTCAGCACAGGTGACAATATCCCAGCTCTCCTTCGATCATGCTGGCGCAGTGGAGTGGGAAGGAAATCGTGGCAGCGCTGCTCTGTGTGGCCGTGACATACGCCCTCACGATCATTGCGCGTGCGCTCCACCGCAAGCTTCGCATCGCACGCGGTCTCGCACCGATCCCGGGCCCCACGGGCGTCTTCTTGTTGGGCAACATGCCGCTGTTCATGCGCAACAAGCACCGCCTGTACGATCTCCTCGAGGACATGCTCAAGCAGTACGGCGGCCGCATGAAGATGCCGTGGCACTTGTTTTTCGACGGTGCGATTTATATCACCGACCCAAAGGACGTTGAGCACGTGCTCGCGACCAATTTCGAAAACTACGTCAAGCCGCAGGGCTTCATCGACGCGTTCCACGAGGTCTTTGAGCATTCCTTCTTTGCAATGAACCACCATGCGCACACGCGGGACCGCGGCGCCAAGTGGAAGCTCCAGCGCAAAGTCGCGAGCAAGGTGTTTACGACCTCGAATTTCAAGCGCTTTGCCGAGCAAGTGTTTACGAAACACGCCCAGCAACTCGCATGTCAACTCGCCGAGACCACGGCGTGCGATATGCAGGCACGCAGTGCCGAGTTTACGCTGCAGGCGATCTTTGACATTGCGTTTGGCACAGCACTCGACACGTTTGTGGACCCTCGCGTGTTTGCCGAGCGCATGGACTTTGTGAACGCGCACTGCGCGAGTCGGCTCTTTGTCAAGCAGTACTACAAGTGGTTTCGCTGGTTCATGCCCAGCGAGTACAAGCTGCGGGCTTATACAAACGAGATTCGCGCGATCGCTGACCAGATCTTGCGGGAGCGATTGCAGGAGCCGCACGAGCAGTTGGAAACACGGTGTGATATCTTATCGCTGTTTATCAAGAAGGCCCGCGAGCTGGACGAAGAGAGCGCCGAGTTGCTCGATCCGCCGACGCTGCGGTCGGTCATCTTGACGTTCATCTTCGCCGGTCGTGACACGACCGCCGAGTGTATCACGTATCTCTTCTACGCTCTGGCTCGCCATCCAGAAGTCCAGCACAAGATCCTCGCCGAGTTGGAGTCCGTGAGCGCGTCGGACGCGGGCGCTCCTCTCCGCTATGACGACGCCAGGCAGCTCAAGTACCTCGATGCGTGCGCGTACGAGACGGTCCGGTTGTATCCGTCGCTTCCGTACAATGTCAAGCATGCCGTCGATGACGACCGCCTCCCAGACGGCACGTTTGTGCCGGCCGGAACGGATCTCGTCTACTCGCCCTGGTTCATGGGTCGCTCGGAGTCTTTCTGGGGAAAAGATGCACTGGCGTTCCGTCCCGAGCGGTGGCTCGAACGCAAGACGCGGCCCTCGGCGTTTGAATTCCCAGCGTTCCAGGCAGGGCCGCGTGTCTGCCTGGGCATGAACATGGCGATCCTCGAAGCCAAGATCTTCACGGCCGTCATGTTGCGCCACTTCCACGTCAAGATCGTCGATGGCGAGCCGCAGGACCGCGGATACGTGCTCAAGTCGGGGCTCTTCATGGCTGGCGGGCTTCCGCTCGAGATGGTCCCACGAGCACGCATCTCCTCATGAGATAGATCCATTCCATATGGCTCCATCTCCTCATGATAGTGACACTGTCAGTATTCGTTGGGACACTCTGCACATGTCACAGATATACCGGTATTTGTACCGGTATCCAGTTTTCCGCCGTAATCGGAATCGCCAGTTTGTGTTTGATGTTCCTGCCTGTGTTGTTGTGAGTCCCACGCTTCAAGCAGAGAGCGTAAGGAAACAAACACGGAAGGAAATCCCCCCGACGATGGCGGACGTGCGATCGCGGCTCGCGTCGGTCTTTGGCGGCAACACGGGCGGCGCAGGCCAAGGGAACGATCCGCTGCGGTACCAGCCGCCGAAAGAGCCGCCGCGCGGCGCTCAAAGCCAAATACAAGCTGCACAACCGCCGGCGCAAGCGGCGGCCCCGAGCGTCTCGAATGCCGTCGTGTTTTACACGGCCGTGTCGCTGTACCAGTACGACACGTCCACGCGCAAGTACGTACAGCAGGGCACAGCAACGTCGATGACCGTCGGATGCGTGCTGGTCGGCGCCGAGGTCACGTACTCGGTGTTACTGTACAATGCCGACAAGACGACGCTGTGCGAAGTGCCGCTCAAGGCCTGGAAACCGACGGTGCAGCCGAAAAACTATATGAACTTTTACGACGAGCGCGGCGCGAACTGGTCGCTCAAGTTCCCGAGCGAGGACGCGCTGGTCGAGTTTATGCGGCAAGTGTTTCTCGTCAAAATCCACACGGAGATTTGGAGTCCGACGCGATCGCTCGATGCGAACGCGCTGCTCAAGGAAGAGATTGGCGCGTCGGCCATCAAGAACAACGCGCAGGACGACGGGACCAAGGCCGTGGGCCAGGGGGATACGGTCGGCGTCGAGTTCAAGTGCTGGCGCGTCGTGGGCAATGCCAAGGCTCCGCCGAATGATATCATTACCAAGTATCCGCCGTTTGAAAAGGCAGGAGAAGCCGACTTACGCAAGTTCCGCATTGGCGATGGCAGCGAGCGTATCAAGGCGCTGGAAGAAAGCGTGGTGGGCATGAAGCGTGGAGGAAGGCGCATGGTGCTCGCGCCGCCCGGGAAGACGAATGGTCAGGATTGGTATCTCCTCGATGTGACGCTGGTCAAGACCAAGAGCGGCGGACGAAGAAGCTCGGAGCGTTCGTCAGCACCGGCAGCGGACGCCACGCCGCAGACGGAAAGTGCGGCACCGTCAGGCGAGTCGCGCAAGTCGCGACGAAAGAGCAGTCCGTCGAGCAATAGCAACAATAGCAATGGCGACATTGTCCGCGTGGACGAAGACAAGGCCAAAGAGGAATCGGATCTCAAGGAGCGACTGCGTCAACTGGAATTTGAACTTCAGCAGCGCGCGTTTGCAGAGGGTGGGGCAGGTCGCCAGGCGGGCGGGCTCCCGCCGAACGGCAACTTCACCCAAGCAGCACCTTCAGCTGCGCAGTATCCGTCCATGTACGGAGGTGGTGTGGGAACGGCGGGGATTGGTGTCAATAGCGGCTTCTCGCCGTACGGATCCATGTATCAGCCACCTCAAGCGCAACAAGGAATGATGATGGCGTCGGGGCGTCCAGTGGATACCATGATCATGGAACTTCATGCGAAAATCGATTACCTCATTCGCATGGCCCCTACGAGTGGTCCAGGAGGCGGTGGGAGCTCGACGTTTGGCGGTCCAGTCGGCGCGACCGATGTTCAGTTTGTGCTGCGTGGTGTTGAGCGGCTCGCCGGGGAAAACGAACGGCTGCTGCTTCAGATCAATTCGCAGACCCAGCAGTACTCGGCCTACGAGAGGCGTGTCGAAGAGCTACTCAAGCACAACCAGCGTCTCCAAGAAGAAAAGCGTGTGGCCGACGAAAAGTACCAGTCCATGGCAAGCCTGCAGCTCAACTACAATGCTGAGATCTCGAGCTTGACCAATGCGAAAGACGCTGCCATTACGCAGACCAATCGACTCCACGCTGAGTATCAGCAGCTGCTCACGGCGTATTATCAGAAGCAGCAGTCGTCCACTGAGAGCGAGGAGCAGCGCAATGCTCTCGAGTTTGAGCGCCAAGCACGTGCGCGTGCGGAGAAGGAGTTGCAAAGAGAAGCGCTCACGCGGTCGGTCGCAGAGCAGGAACTCACGCTTGCAAAGAAACAACTCGACGTTTTTACAAAGCGAAAGGACGCCGAGACGCAAGCGCTTCGCAACGATTTCGAGCAGCAGTTGCAAGCGGCAAAGACCTCCCAACAACTCGAGATTGATGACCGTGTCAAGAAACTCACAACTGAGTATCAGCAGCAGGAGACGCGTCTGCAACAAGAATGGACGGCCCAAATGGATCGACAGACCACGCAGTTCCAAGCGCAGATTGACACTCTCCAGAGGCAGGTTGCGGATGAATCCCACACGAAGCATGAGCTGATGGAGGCGTTGGAGACGGCCCAGGGTCAAGTCCGAAAGTTGGAGCAGAGACTCGCGACGCACGAGACCTCGATGGCGAACGAGGATGCTGCGGTGGGACTAGCGGAAGAAGAGAAGCGGATATACACGGCGCAAATCGACTTGCTGCAACAGCAAGTTAAAGACTTGGAGGCTGAGAAATTTGAGCGGATCCAGCAAGATCTCAGCTCTGGGCGTTTGGGTTCACCCACGTCGAGCCCACGTGGCGACAAGAAGATTGGGTTCATCGGAGACGACGAAAACGTGGCGGCGATGCTCGCCGAGGCCGAGCAGCGGATGGCCGCGGCCCAGGCCAAGGAAGAAAGTGCCATCCACACGCTGGCACTGGCGCAAGAGATCAAGCACGAGGCTGAGACAATGATGGCAAGTGCACCCCAAGGAAGTGCTGCCGTCGCCGGTGGGGACCCACGCGAGAAGGCCGTGGCTCTGTTCAAAGAAGGCATCAACGAGATCTTTTTCCGATTCCAGGACGTGTTTGAAGACGAATCGCATGCGGCGACGCCACTCGAGCCCAAGCAAGTGCTCACGGTCATCCGCAAGGTGCTCAAGCAAAGCACCAAGGACGTTGTGCAGCGGCTTCAAGAAGAGGAACCTACAGCGTCGGCCCCTGTCCCCGCACTGAGGGTCTCTCAGACTTTGCCAACCGTCGTGGAAGAACCTGCTCCGAGCAAATTTACACTCTCGGTGCCATTGGCCTTTGGCGCAGCCGCCGCGGCGGTCGGTGCAGCAGCAGCCGTGGACGCAGGCAACGAGTCGGACGCATCGAACGACGAACCGCCCCCTCCGCCAGAGCTTCAGCCTGTTCCGGAACAGCACCCCGAAGAGCTCGAGGCCAAGCCTGCACCTGCAAAGACGAAGGCTCCTGCCGAGGAGAAAAAGGACGAGGCCAAAGAAGACGTCAGTGCCGTCGGAGACGACCTGCTCTTTGGCGCAGCCAGTACAGGTGGAGACTCGTCGACGTTCCCAATCACGGGCCAGTTTGCTCATGCCGTGGAGACTGACGACGATTCGGACGACGACTTTGAAGATTAGAGCAGGCCCCCCTTTTATCCATCAGAGCAGAAAGCTGCCAAGGTGGATGATCCCGTGCCGACAGGAAGCACGCGACCAGCCACCGCAGGACTACTGTTCTATACACGCGACCGAGAGCGGAAGAAACAGAATACATGTTGTTAAATCGCCCGTGGCACGCGCTCGTCTCTTCTCCCGTTCTTCCAACCGTCCCACGACAATGCTGCTGTCGTAATCGTGGTCTTGTCTTGTAAAATGCTGCTGCGTACGCAAATGGCTCCGACCTCTACTGGCGCGTCTTCTCGAGCGGCGTGGCCTTGAGCTGCACAAACAACTGGCGCATCCGCGACACGTCTTCTTCCTCCTCCTGCTTCTTGGACGCCTTGGCCGGCTCGGGCTCCTGCGCCTGCTTGCTCTTGCCGTCCTTCTTCGCGGCATTCAGCGCCGCGAGCTTTTGCTTGCGGTTCACCTCGAGATCCACCAGACTCACGACGCGCTCCCACGGGTTCTCGCTCTCGAGATCGGCCGCGAGCTTCTCGAGCGTGGCCTGTTCTTGCACGCGGTTCGTCTGCTGCTTGGACTCTTTAATGCGCGAGCGCTCGGTCACGAACTGGGCCATGTCGGTCTGCGCCTTCTCCTTGCTCGCGATCGCGACCTTTTCCTGCTCGGCCGCCTTGAGCGCGATCTCTTCCTCAAACTTTTGCATAAATTTGCTATTATAGTGACATAGACGTTAGCATACGCACGTTTTCTGTTGCATATGGAATACATAGGATAAATACGTACGTGAGCTCGTTGACCTCTTCGATCACGGGGACCGCCGGCATGGCCGCGAGCGGCTCGGGCGTGTAGACGGGCATTTCAGCCACGGGCTCTGGCGCGTAGCTCTGCTCGTTCTGCGCACCATAGTCCTCGTAGTTTGCCTGCGTCTCGGCCGGTTCGACCTCGTAGAAGCTGCTCAGAATTATGGCAACGCGTTCAGGTTAGACGCATGCGCGCTCACTTCAAGGGGACTAAAACACAGCGATACGTACTCTCCGTTAAAGGCCGAGGCGTCAGCCTGCGGCTGGAAGTTGCTCAGGTCGCCCGTGTCTTCTGCGTCGGCTCCGAATGGGTCCATGGTTTATCTCTACAGGTAGCGGCGAATGGAGCGGCGGCGGCGGATGCTGCTTGATGCAGTTTTTCCCTTCGGAGGCGGATCGCGATGGTCTGACCTCCCCTCTTCCACGTGTGAACCGACTTTGGCACAGACAAAAAACCTCGTCGAGTCTTGATAGAAAAACTATTAAACCTTAAACCCGGATGAAACGGATCTTGCATCCTGAAATACCGTATTAGGTCCCCTATTTTGGGGCGTGACCTAAATGTATGTGAGCCACATAATTTAGGTGGAGGTGAGGTTTTATTGGTGTTCCCATTGTTGGCGAGTATGGGGTTTTACGGCGGCCATGGCGTTGGCTGGCTCCGGTGGGTTTGGCTCGTGGTGTTGGCGTCGATCATCCTGACGGCCACAACAGACAAGAACCCAACTCCTCTTTCTCTCCCGGTCAAAATGGTCAAGCAGAAGAACCACACGGCGCGTAACAACACGGTCAAGGCCCACAAGAACGGCATCAAGAAGCCGAAGAACCACCGTTACCACTCGACCAAGGGCGTACGTGCAATCCGCTGTTCCAACAGCCTCCTAGAACGCGAGATATTGACGATTGATTCACTGGCAATGAATGATACAGCTCGACCCCAAGTTCCTGCGTAACCAGCGTTGGGCCAAGAAGTACAACAAGAAGCACGCCAACAAGTCGGTCAAGGTACGCGCTTCCGTAGTCTCTATCCATGCAGTTCGTTGGCTACACGGTTGGCTCATGCGATTTGTTGGAATCGACTCGCCAGGCCGAATAAGCGTTGGTTGCTTTCTTGGGGGTCGAGGCGTCCCGTGCGAAAATGGATTTCCTCGAGGAATCCGTGGGTCACAGGATGGCGTTTGTCTTCGGTTGCTAGTTGTAGCCAGGGAGAAAAGGGGGATTTGTTGCTCTCTCTTTTTGCTTGCTCGCAGTCTTATGCCAGCGGTGCATTGGCTGGCGATGTAAATCAACAGCGAACTGCGCATGGCTCCGTTCTTTCGAGCAGGCAACCTCAGTCTTGTGCGTGTCGAATTCTTCTCTCGTTCTATGCGGCGGCGAGAGTGGCGAGGCGTGCGAGGGAACTAGCGTGGACGAGTTCGAGATCGTTGAGCGAGATACTCAGCAGCGAGAGCACAGGTATCAAATGCATCGAGATTCACAGCATTGCTGGCGCCGGGTGATGCAGACAGCGGCTCGTGGTCGGTGGACAAATGGGGAATGAAGCGGAATGGGGGGAACGGAGTCGAACGTGATGAACAACCACAAAACAACCTTATCTACATTTTCCGAACGAATTTGTGAAGAGACCGTACGTTCTGATTCGACTCTTCTCCCTCCGGCCGCGTCTTCCGCCATTTCGAAACCACCACGACTCGCTCCGGCTTGGCGACGCATCGACCAGCCCGACATTCCTGCTTCGTTAGCGACCGCGTTTGTCGGCACAACCTCGTGGAATCGTTGTCTCCGGTCCGTCCGTCCACGCTGGCTACTCATCACCTCTGCCTCGTCCTGGCTGCCGCTTGGGTCTCTCATTCTGATTTTTTCCTCTTGCACAGCTTTGTCTTTTCACCTCAAAACTCACAACTGGAATACCACGTATATCAACCGCGTCTGTTACTACTACCACTACAGTAGTGTGTTCTATTCCTCTTGGTCTTTCGGCTCCGCCTCTTCCTCGTCTTTCGGCTTCTCCGCCTCCTTCACTGTCTTGTCCTCCGCCGTGTTCTCTTCCGCCTTCTTCGTCTCCCCCGGCTTGGTCGACACGGGCGGGTCAATGATCGAGCGCACGTTAAACTTGCGGTACTTGTGAAAGTCCGTGACCACGCTGAACCCAAACGTGTTCTTGAAGACCTCGATCAGCAGCACGACGTTGGGCTTGGACAGATTCACCTTGTGGACCGCCGGCACGAGGCCCGCGAGCATCTCAATCACGTCCTTGCTCTCGAGCCGCGTGCAGTTGCGGCGCTTGACTTCAACCGCATACTATATGTCATAAGAGAATAACGTTAATTGCCTTGCAGAATCCCCCCTGAGAGATTCCCTACGGTACCTCAATGGGCGTGTCCTTGGTCGCTTCGTCGGTCGTCCACTTGGTGATGAACTCCTTGATCATGGGCTCGGCGACCGCCTTGATATCCTCCATCGCCGAGTAGCCAATCTGCTCCAACGGGATCAAGCGGTTCACGAACCGCGAGGGAAACTCTTTGGTCTCCTCAACGTCCTGGAAAATCTTGGCCACGAGCGCCGCGGCCGAGACCGACTTGTCGACAATCTTGATGAGCAGCACGCCACGCACGCCCGTGTCGAGCGGCGCGAAACGGCCCGTCTTGCGGCTCTTGGCGTCGGCCTTGAGGGCCGCGATTTCGTCCTGCAGCATCTGCTGGACCGTGGACGAGGAGGTCCCTTCATCCTCATTCTCGTCGGCCTCGCCGTCGGCAGTGTCGTCGTCGCCTTCAATCTTTGGGTACAGCTTATCCACGACTTCATTCAGCAGGTTGAGCGCGTCACGCACGCTTTGGCGCTCCTTGGTGCGGTCGCACGTGACAAGAATGCCGCTGCTTCCCTTAGCCGTGGACGCACACGCGACGTGGCCCTTGTGACGTTTCTACATTAAAAGTGAAAAAGCGAACGATCCCGAGCGAATGAGACCACGGGAAGAGCATGGGCGGATAGAAGAAGGAGAGGAGCTATCGACTCACGCCATCCGGGCCATTGGATTTCCACTGTTTCTTGCGCTTGTCGCCCGATGCGTCGCCGCCCGCCATCGTGTCGTTCCGAGTTCGACAAGTAAAATGGGGTCACTCCACAACCAATACACCAAATTAATAGCGTTGATTGGCCATAAACACGGTATTCGAA
Source organism: Pythium phragmitis (assembly GCA_023335925.1). Lineage (NCBI taxonomy): Eukaryota > Oomycota > Peronosporomycetes > Pythiales > Pythiaceae > Pythium > Pythium phragmitis. The sequence goes on from JAADVZ010000053.1 coordinate 66,662, forward strand.
CTATATTTAGCCAATCAAGATCAATTCAACATCATGCGAAATGGCTACACTTTGAAGACACACAACACTAACCAGTGAGATGGAGATCCTTATCAGGAGAAACAGCAAGAAAGACAGAATGGAGAGAGCGCCCACGACTTGTGGCCTTGGCGGAGTCGGGGCATGCATGTTTCGCAGAGATGAGACTCTCGGAGGAGTCGACGCCTTCCATTCATGAAGGCACGGAACGCGTTACATGGCCATTGCATTCTTGAGCATCTCGTCGATTTCGCCGAGACGGACAGCTTGAGCCATCGTGTGCGCAGTAAGACCATCGTTGTTCACACGCGTGGGGTCGGCCCCAGCTGCCAGTAGAGTGGCCACACACTGCACGCTGCCGCGCCGAACCGCAGCCATTAGTGCGGTGCAGCCGTATGTATCCGCTGCGTTCACATGCGCGCCCGCATGTAACAGTCGGGAGACGCAGCCGTCGTGACCACTGTCGGCTGCAATCATGAGCGGAGTGTAGTTGTCGCTAGTCGACTTGTTCACATCCGCTCCGCACTCGAGCAGCTGGTTAAAAGCGCCAAACTTCCTGTGGACAATGGCCTCGTGGAGTGCCGTCATGCCATTCTCTCCGATGCCATCAACGTCAGCCCCCGCAGTGACAAGTTGACGCGCGATGTCCCCATCTGCATGCGCGCACGCATCCAGGAAAATAGAACTAGCAGGCCAGACGTTGATGTTTGGATCTGCTCCAGCTTGCAACAACATGCGCACGATGTTCGTCTGGCCGTTCGTCACCGCGCGACCCAGCGGACAGCCCTCAGCGACGATGTTCAAATCAGCGCCAGCCTTCAACAACGCACCAACGATATCGACGTTTCCGTCGCCGTCACATGCGAGCATGAGCGCCGTCTCCCCGCGGTCGCTTACGGCGTGCACGTTGGTCTTGGCGGCCAGAAGACACTGTACGACGTCGATGTGTCCTTTATGACACGCTATCATGAGCGCCGTGGTTCCATCGTTGTCAGCTTGGCCGACGTTGGCTCCACTTGCAAGAAGCATTTCGACGAAGTCTTCATCGTCTCTAAAAGCTGCTTGATGCAGCGGCGAAAAGCCGTGGTTGTCCACGGCATCGACATTCGCTCCAGCGAGAATAAGAGACTCGGCGATGTCTCGATGTCCAGACACAATCGCTATCACCAGCGGTGCCGGCATGCGCGCTGCTTCAGGTCTGTTCACGTTCGCCCCACTCGCGATGAGCAAGTCGACGATGGCGAGGTTTCCCATCGCCGTGGCAATTAGGAGCGGGGAGACGCCACTACTGTTGGTGCAGTCCACATCGGCGCCGGCCTCGAGCAGCAGCTTGATGACCACTTCGGTCGAATTGCTCGCACAGGCTTGCAGCAAAGCTGTGGACCCATCGTGACGAATAACATTGACACTCGCACCGACCGAGAGTAGCACGCGAACAATGTCTTCGTTGTCGAGTGTGGGTGCCAACATCCCCACGCATCTGCTACAGACGGCGAAACGGCATTGCATGCGGCGCCGTACGCGTTTGTGGACGACGAAAGCGATATTAGTCTTGTTGACGTCATTATCGCTGAGGGCGCAGACATTGACGCGGTGGATAGACGTGGGTTTACGCCACTGGCGTTCGCCGTGAACACGGGAAACACGGCGCTCGTGCGTAAGCTTCTCTCCCTCTGGGTGCGAGCGTGGATCTCGGCGACCGCTCACCGTTGATGGCCGCGTCATACGGTTGCTCCGCCGAAATGGTCCCGATACTGCTCGCAGCGGGGGCCGACGCGAATCACTACGATGACCAAGGCAAAACTCCGATACAGGTGGCTGCGGCGCGAGGCCATACGGATATTGTCCGACTTCTGCTGGGTGTGTACGCTGATAAGGATGCCGTCTGCGCTGCGGATGGCCAACAAACATTGATGCGAGTTGAGCGACCGAACCGGGGTGCAGTGGTCGAGTTGAGTTGCGGATGTATGATGGACTGAGTTAGATATCCGAGCTGCATGGTGGTATTCGTTCCTCCGACTCGACGCTTTAATAAAGAGGAAAAAAAAAAGCAAATCCAATGCTCGCATCCTTGGCCTGTTGCCACCGCCGAGGAGCTACAAGCGGTGGTCTTGGTGCGTGTGAACTCCGTAACCGCACGGAAGCGGCTGAGACGACCTGCCGAAGAAATGTGATGCCCAGAGAGTGCATTGATCACTCTGTTCATTCGAAATTTTGGTCTCATGTTCTCTCGTCCCAATCCCTCTCGCAACCAGGATTCTTCTCCCCAGCTCCCGACCACTGCGACATCTCGCCCGACCGCAATGAGAGATCATCCCGAGCCCTGGTTGTGCCGCACGATGCTCCAAGTCGCGGCGTATGGCGGCCACACCGCCGTCGTCGAGAGCCAAATCAACGCTGGTGTAGCGATCGACGAGACCGACGAACGAGGCAAGACCGCGCTCATGTTTGCGGCTGTGAACGGCCACCTGCGCGCTGTGCAATTACTTCTGAAGGCTGGCGCCGACGTGGAGCACACGAGTCTCTTTGGCGCCAGCACAGCGCTGCTGTACGCGACGGAGCGTGGTCACGTGGAGGTGGCTGAATCACTGCTCGCAGCAGGATCCTCACCCAATGCCAGGGGGCGAGACAGTCAGTTTCCCGTTCACACTTGCGTGACAGTCAGTTTCCGTTCACACTTGCGTGCGCGGAAGGTCATGCCGAGATTGTGGAGAAGCTGATCGCGGCCGGCGCGGACGTCAACCAACATGCGCAGAACGGAGATTCCGGGGAGTGTGCCGGCTTCACGCCGCTAATCTACGCGACGCAAGTTGGCTCGGAAGGGCCCCTGCTCTCTGAACGAATCGACATCATGCAGCTGCTCTTGCCGGCCGGAGCAAACGTCGACGGGGTCGATGCCGCTGGCTATACGGCACTCATGTATGCGTGCGAGTGGGGGTCCCTGGCTGTCATCGATTTGCTTCTCCGCTGGTGCCGACATGCGCCGCACGTCAAACTATGGCGAGATCGCTTTACACTCGGCGGCTGAAGCGCTCGCGGAGGACACTGATGAGCACGTTGCTACCATTTCGAATGTCGTTACCGCGGAGGGCTTCGACATTGACGCGGTGGATACGTTCGGATGTACAGCGCTGGCGTCAGCCATGCGCTCTGGCAGCACGGTGCTCGTCGATACGATACTATCGGCTGGCGCACACGTGAATCTCGGCGTAGAATCGCCACTGGTCACTGCGTTACGCTACGGCCACACGGACATAGTATTGGAGCTGATTGCGGCTGGAGCCGACGTGCACCATCGCACTAGTGGAGGTGTGACGCCCCTCATGGCGGCTGCTCGCCAAGGACGGTCAGCGACGGTTCGCCTTCTGCTGCAGGCTTTCGCTGACGAGAACGCCGTCGACGCGAATGGCGAGACAGCGTTGATGAGAGCTGAACACCTCCACCGCACGGAAGCAGCCGCGGTGATTCGGAACAAAGGGAACCAAGACTCGTCCATCTCGATCGGCTCTCCCGGCCAACGTACGAAGCGCATAGCCCAAGCGTGCGATAATCCAGGACCAAAGAGACCAAAGCTGCACTGATTCGCGGTCATGCCGCTCGCCACTTTCGCGCTCTTCTCTCGCTGGCAGGAGTTTACTCACTGCTTTCCACGTGTTGCGCCGCTTTACTTTTCACTCTCGACATACACACGCCCTCGAGATCCTGGCGGCTACTGCTGTTATCAACCAAGTCATTTGCCAATCTATTTGATTATGGCTATATGCCGCATCAACGTTACAATGAAATCGGTTAATCTAGGGTCCGCATGAGGCGGTGCAGTGTGAGTCTCTTTGGCAAAGGCCAAAGAGGACGTTTTCTTGAGCGCGAGAGATTCGCCCGGCTCAGGTGCCCAGGACACTAGCCAACCGGCTAGGTCATCGTCACCCACGACCAGCTGTCATAGCACGCCGGCGCACGATCGATCACCATCACTGGCCTCAGCATGTCTCCTCGACGCTCAATGACTGTACCGTCAGTGTGCAGTGATGAGGCCCAACAAGCTGCTGTCCGAGCCGCCAACCACGACTCATCATCTGCGGCGTCTGCCATCAAAGGGGCTCAGCTCCGACTCGCCACCCGAGACCGCTGTCCGGGCCGCGAGCAACGACTCATAACCCGGTGATATTCATCACCACTCCCGACTCGTTGATAATGCGCCAGGTTTTGATAACTCAGCTCCACACGAAGTGAAAATCAGGTGTTGTTGTTGTTGAACTGCGTACCATTGGTTTCTCATATAGAATCCTATAGCCTGGCCTTGGGCCCATGGCGCTACGTGCTCTAGACTGACGCCTAGATACTAGCTTTTTATAGACGGGGTGCCACTTGATGCTTCCTTTGATGACGCGAGGGTGCTGGGGGACCGGGTCCTTTTGCCTCGGTGCGCTCGCCAAAACAACCATGCGCGCCGGAAACGCCAAGGCACCTGATTGAGTATAAAACGAGGGAGCCGAATACTGGGTTGAGACGGGCTGCACATCGTCGATTGGGTGTTGTGTGTGGCTTGATCGCTGCGGAGCCGAGCAACGACCACACTCGGGTAAACTCCTTCGAGCCCTGTTGGTGCAGGGCGCTATCGCTGGGCCTTCGTGTCGCAGAGCAGGCGACAGCTTCGCGTTCGGTTCACTCTTCCGCGCCGAGGCGCCGCGAGCAGGCCTGGGAGGGCCGCTCTCTTCTGGTTAGGCCCACGGGCCTTGTTGGGGGCGCCGACGGGGCAAGACCGTCGGCTATTGCGCGACCTTCATGTCGTGGAGCTCGACGATCGCGTTGTACTTGCTCCTTGGTGCCGACGGCGCGAGGCCGACGGCTTGTGCTCGGCCTTCATGTCGTGGAGCGCGACAGCCGCGCGGGATTCGCTCCAGGGGTGGGCCGCCGCTTGCGGCGACGCGCTCGGCGACGCGTGGGACGGCCCGA